>CAUEHQ010000765.1:0-18983 GCA_958510825.1 Brachypterus glaber | reverse complement strand
GGTAATTTTGACATCATTTGTCATTGATATAATATATTTTGTTATCTAGAGAGAACATTCTATGTATGTTATCATTTTTAAAAAAGTCCAAACGTGAATGTTATTGTTATGCTCTTTAAATATTCTCGAAGAATATTCTACAAGAAGTATATTGGCACCTTTTCAGAATGTTCATAGAATATTCTGTGCTGTGTGGGAAGGTCCCAGAACGACTTTAAACTAAATAAATAAATAGATTCCATCAGTAGTGTTCCAGATTTGGGACATCCTGTATTTAAATAAACAACTAATTACAAATTAAAATCTTTGATAATTATCAATTAACAGTTATAATTAACAATTAGCCACCCTGTATAAATTTAAAACAAATGAATTTCTTGATGGGTTGAGTTGTAACCCATTTAAATAAAAATTGCATATCATCCTTAAAGCATTAATTATAGCACTCTTGGTATTAATAAAATAAAATTTTGAACTGATTTTTTTCTTTTATTTCAAAAACTTTGATACATTTTTTCCCCGGGGCCCGGGCCTTCCAGGGGGACCTAGCCTCAATATTAGGGGCCCTGCAAAAGTTTTCTGCCAGGAGTAAAGCTTTTTTTCAGTGGCAAAAACTTTTATTTTTGCAAAAATGGGGTGCCTGTAGTAAGAAACTCGAAGTAAAAGAAAAAAAAAACGGGAGCCTCCCCCCACCTAACCTGAAATCTAAAAAGTTGTATATTTCATGGATTCAAAATACAAAAGTTGCATATTTCACGAAAGGGAGGGACCGTTTTTTTCTTTTTAATCATTAACTTTTTTGTGTCTAAGAAAACAGTTTCATATTTCATAGATTCACGAAATCTTCGCTACGGCCCTTCGCAGACCACTTCTATTTTTTTGTATATATAATTATTAAAGAATTCAGGGATCTTAAGGTCAGTGTTCCCAACGGGAACAAGGTGTTATAGGGTTGACCAATATTGTCCATAGCGAAGCACTTAAATAATTCCACGGCCTGTTATGATCGGCGTGTCTATCATTTTAATCAATCATAACTGGTAAAATAAATTGATTAGGCAAATACCCCCGCCATCTGTCTGTCAGGCCAATTTCAATTTAACAAGTCAATTATATTTCCAATCAGCTTTTGGTTCTCATCCCCCGGACCATGCCTGTTATCATATAGACACCTCGTCCTCATTAGGGTGGTCCCAAAAAATAGATTTTTAGGGATGGGAATAAAAATATTTTTAAGTACTTATTTGATAAAATTGTTAAGTAATATTGGGTGCTTTATTTAAAAATATGTATTTTGTGGCATTTACAATGTCTAGTTACAAGAAATATTGTCTTCAACCATGTCCACAGTTTAAAGCCATCCAGTATTTCTTATGACAAACTTTCCGACCGCGGGAAATGTTGTCTATTCCATACTATACTCCGTCCAGTTATGCAAGATAGTAAGGCCCGTTTTACACCACAGAGCGTATAAATAGCATAATTCTGCATAAATCGTAGTGTATTAAAAATTTAACAGATGTCGGTACTGTTTTCCTGGAAAGGGCCTATCCAAAGACTCGCATAACAAGCATAGTACATAAGAATGCGATGCCAGGATTGGCTTGATGTGTCGTCATGTATCTTGTAATGGTCGTTATGCGAGCCTCTGGATGGGCCGTAAGTTGTAATTGTACCTAAAAATTTGACGTTTTCCTTGTGTTCAATATAATTTACGTTTGTACAATATGTAGAATATGCTAATTTAGTGTGAGTTTATGAAGAATAAAACCAAAAATTTACCTTTTTTAATACCATACAAAATAACACACAAGTATAACCATTTTTTTTATATAACTTTCTCTTCTTTTATTAGCTTTAACTACCGTCAATCATTGTCATAGACAAAAAATGTCACAATATTTTATATGTTAAAAGGTACGAGTTTTTAACCAATGATGTAGCTTAAAAATCGCGGGAATTTTAAACTACTGTCTTGGGTCTATAGTTATAGAATATACTGTTCTATAGATGTGTGACGGATGGTACCAGCGGGCAAAAAACAATTGATTGTACCTACCCAAGTTATGTCAAAATGGAATTTTTGGGTTAGCTTGATAACAGCTTCTCTCTCAAAGCTGTGGTAGCACTAGAAGGCTTCTTGAATGATATAGGTGGTGTCAGATTGTAAAAACAAGTGATTGTTCCCAAAAGCCTATATCACGAGCAAAAGACCTCTAAAGATGACGAAAAGATAATAATAGGCTTAAAAAATTATTGAAATGTATAAATTGAAATATAATAATAATAGGCTTTAAACAAATAAAGAAATTATGTATCCAGTGACGCCCAGTCATAAAAAATATTCATGTGTTTCTCAACACGAGACTAAAAAAAAAAAACAAGAAAAAAACAAGAAATAATTTCAGCCTAACACGTTCCCATAAATACCCATTATTTACCTGCATTAAAATAATTATAATTATTGATACTACAACTGAAAATTACGTGAAAAACTTATCATTGCTTCATTTATACGGGTATAATTTTTGTTATTTATATGTCCGAAGAAGGTTTTTATTTAAATCCTGATAAATGTATGTTTCTGTATTTAATTTAGTAAAGCGCGGTCCACAGTCTTGCATAAGCATAAACATAACGTTATAAGCCTGTCCGCAAGAAACATAATGACATATCAAGCCAACCAAGGTATTATAGTTAGTTATGTGCGCCTTTGGTTGTCAGTTTTAGACATAAAACTGCTTCTTCTTCTTCTTCTTCTTCTTCTTCTTCTTCTTCTTCTTCTTCTTCTTCTTCTTCAGTGTCTTCTTCTTCTTCTTCTTCTTCTTCTTCTTCTTCTTCTTCTTCTTCTTAATCTTCTTCTTCTTAATCTTCTTCTTCTTCTTCTTCTTCTTCTTCTTCTTCTTCTTCTTCTTCTTCTTCTTCTTCTTCTTCTTCTGCTTCTTCTTCTTCTTCTTCTTATTCTTCTTCTTATTCTTATTCTTCTTCTTCTTCTTCTTCTTCTTATTCTTCTTCTTATTCTTCTTCTTCTTCTTCTTCTTCTTCTTCTTCTTCTTCTTCTTCTTCTTCTTCTTCTTCTTCTTCTTCTTCTTCTTCTTCTTCTTCTTCTTCTTCTTCTTCTTCTTCTTCTTCTTCTTCTTCTTCTTCTTCTTCTTCTTCTTCTTCTTCTTCTTCTTCTTCTTCTTCTTCTTCGTCCTCTGCTTCTTCTTTTTCTTCTTTTTCTTCTTTTTATTCTTCTTATTTTTCTTTTTTTCTTTAGTGATTTCAGGCATTGTTTATATTACTAAGGACGTACTGTATAAAAATGGTAAAATAAACATATAATTAAAATGATCTAGAAAGCCTCTATTTTAATGTGTGTGCAAGTGTGTGAAAATCTTCGAGTCTGTAATTACAAAATCTATATTGTATGGGTTTTTGCACTCAATTTAAACAAATAACAAGCTTTGAAGATATGTAATGCTTAGTATTACATAGTATTTCTTCAATACTTTTCTCAATCTTAAACTTTTGAAGTACTAAATTATAACCTTTTTCATTTATAAACACGTTTACTATATGTAATACATACATACATTCATACATATTATGTATGCTAGAAAAGTATGCCTATCTTCAATAAACAAAATTTAACCACACGAGCTAAGGTCTTCAATTTTGGAACATACGTTCCTTATTCAAGGTATTATGTACTCATACCTTAAGGACCTAGTGCACCGGTTCAACGTGTGATACCGGCATTCTCTATTACCGCATTTAATAGTTACACCGCTTTTAATTAAATACACCGCGCGAGATAGTGTTTTTTTCCATTTTCCTTCCCTCATCCATGCAGCAACAGGCACAATGTATGCAGCCAGATAGAAAAGATGTCACAAGTGCATTTTCGCTTTTCCTTAATTTGTTTACCGCAAATCGTTCAACCGCTTTCCAGACAAGGTTTTTAGTTGAGATTGTTTGTGGTAAAAATTGAGGTAGGACAAGGGAGTTAAGCTGGGTAAAAATAATTTGAAAAAAATGTTCTGATTTTTTTTTGTTGGTAAGATAACTTTTTTAGCTACTGAGCTACCATTTTTAATTAAATACACGGCGCGAGATAGTGTTTTTTCTCCATTTTCCTTCCCTCATCCATGCAGCAACAGGCACATTGGATGCAGCCGGATAGAAGAGATGTCACACACACACCACATGTAAGAGCATTTTTGCTTTTCCTTTATTTGTTTACCGCAAATTGTTCAACCGCTTTCCAGACAAGGTTTTTAGTTGAGATTGTTTGTGGTAAATATCGAGGTAGGGCAAGGGAGTTAAGCTGAGTAAAAACAATTTGAAAAAAATGTTCTGATTTTTTTGTTTGTTGGTAATAGTATATACTATAACTAGTATGGAATAGACAATATTCCGCACGAGCGGAAAGTTTGTCATAGGAGCCGGCAGGAGAGTATGACGGTCCCGCGAGCGCGGAATGACTATTCCATACGTGTTGTAGACTATACTTTTTTTTCGACTGCAAATATGAAACACTGTATGGCTTTAAACTGCGGACAAGGTTTAAAACAATGTTTTTTGTGACTCGACATTACAAATGCAACAAAACATATATTTTTAAATAAAGCAATTTATGTTATTTAATAATTTTATCAAATCAGTACTTAAAAAAGATTTTTATTTAATTTTAGCACATATTTACAAATTATAATGCAAAAATTGAAGGTTATGTCAGATTGTTGTGACAGATATCAGGTTTAAATATTTAACAATAGATGGAGCAGTTTTAACTTTTTGAACTAAATTAATAAATAACTGGTCAAATATTAAGAAAAACTAATAAACTTTATGTAATTTTAACGCAAAACTTTAAACTGCATTAAATAATTCAATATTTCATGGCAAAATATATATATATTTTGCGCTAATTTTGCTACAGTTTTCTTTACTTTTATAAACGAGAGATGGCACTATATGTGCTCATTCTAATACTTGATACGGAATATTCATACTGTATCTAGAGCTAGAATGGATTCATTCTGTGTTTGAAAAGTGTGTGTATTTGCTTATATTCTAAAGCAGTAGTAGAAAAAATTACTTTTTTAGATACGGAGCGTAAAGAGTATCTATTATAAGAATAGTACCGGTAATTAACTGATATAATTCATCCGATGTGAATTAGACTTATCACAGTTGCATTATTATAATAGTACTGATTGGCCGATAGATGCGGGCTTCTTCAAGTAATTTTCTCTGTAACGCTTCGCATGTCAAAGAACATTTTAATAGTTTTCTCTGCACTAAAAGTGGAATATCAGTTTTCAAAAAAATGGATTTCTAAAAGGCTTTTGATGCTGCCATATAAAAATTATTATATTTATTATTTTTATTAATATTAGTTTAAATGCGTTTTTACCCTGTAGTAATATGTGTAGATTTTTTTTTAGAGTAGGGTTATTATTATTATTATTATTATTATTATTATTATTATCATTATTTATGTGACTTAAAGGAATCTCTAATCTGTAATACAAAATAATAAAGAGCCCCGAATACCTAAGCTTAAATATTATAATTAGTGACAATTTTTTTCAGTTGTTGGGTTGGCAGTGCTGCCTATCTTTTTTAAAAAGCATTAATAGGTTTTATCAAGGAAGGCATTGAAATCGTAAATGTTGCAACATCATATCATTCAGATTTTAAAAGTTGGGTTAAATTTTTGACAAAAACCGCTCGGGTAAAATAGTAAGTACTGGATTTTTTGTTAGTTTTTGGTATAGTACTATTTAAATAATTCTAATAATACTTTATAATTAAGTGTAAAAGTGTCACATAATTTTTTTAGTCCATACGAAAAAAAAAAAAATAGATGAAATCATTGCAGTCTATGTATTTTTTAAAACTAATTTTTTCGCCTTCGCCATATTTTAAAATAAAATGGGTATATCAACGAACTAATAACTCTTCTCTCTAGAATAGGCATTTCATTTGTAAAAACTGAAAAAAATGTAGCCAACATATACATTTGTCTGTCTTACTCGCACAGCTTTGTTCTAACAGAGACAACAATAACAGTTACTGGTAATTGTTATTGTTCAGGCCTGAATATACCTAGTATTTGTTTACAAACAAACGGAGATGTTGGCGATACTTTATATTAACTGTATGCGTATTCTAGAGAAAAGAGTTGTTAGTTCGTTGGGGTATATAAAATATCTGTCTTGGTATTGTGGAGTGTATTAGACATAGCCTGCATAGATTCTATAAATCTGTTTTTCTTTTAATAAAATAATATATTACATTATTACATTGTAATTACGAGCAAGTAATAAACAAAGATATAATCTTAAATAAAATGCTGTCTGACTGGTTTAAAATACGTTTGTTTTTTTTTTTATTTTAACATGGAAAAAACAAATTACGTTTAATAAATAATATTTTTTGTTGTAAGATTAAAAGTAGATATTGTGTCATTTAAAATATACCGTATGTACAATTTACAATTCTATAAATTCTTGATCCGAAACTACAAATTATGGCCTTTTAATGTAATTTCTAAAATTCGTTAAAAAATATTTTTTTCTTCAAGCGTACTAAAATGTTCATATTTTATAACTGAACACACTAGTTAGAAGTGATCTATTTTTTTACAGTAAAAAAATGAGTTCATTGTTGTACGCCGTAAAAAAAAGTTAGTTAGCAAAACCACCACTGGCGGCAGCACTCTTTGACTTTGATGACAGCCATACTTTAAACTTGTTTGTTTATTATGTAAACAGGTGGTTGACTCGAGATTCTGTGCAAAAACCTTGTGTGAAATTGATTAAAAATGATTGAAGAAGAATATATGGTTTATACACCTACAAATCTCTCCGAAATTGCAAATGCTACATTGGACAAGTTACCATCGAAATCGCGAAAAGTGTACGATTTAGCCTACGAAAAAAAATTAAAATGAGCTAAGGAAGGTTTAAGTTCATTTCAAAAGGGTTTTATTGGCCTATTTTAATAAACAAAACATACTTTATTACTGAATAAATTAAATTCAAAAATTAATATTTAAAATATATATATAGGATACTTGAAGAAAAAATAGTATGTTTCACTCAGAGGAAAAGTGCTTTTTTTTACTCGTCTGTAGTTTCCGGACTCCGCTTCGCGTCGTCCGTAAATTCTACAGACTAGTAAAAAAAGCTTCACTTTTCCTCTTAGTAAAACAATATACTATTTATCTGTACCCAGAACAATAATCGTGAAGGTATTTTGAAATACTAATTATTGGTTTGCAAAATAAAACTTGCGCCAAAAAAAATAAAATCATTGTTCTAAATGAGGAGTATAACGGTCCCAAGCTTGAACCTTGTGGGACACCTTTGACTGATATTTATTTTTAGATACCTTCTTCAATTTGGCTAAATTAAGAAAAGTTTTAATAAGCCGAATATATTTTTAGAGTAGATGATCGACTTAATCTTAAGCTTTTTTAAAGTCCAAGAAAAGATGGGGCAACTTTAAAAATACTAAATAAAGTAAAGAGAGCTTTGTAGACCCACCAATTTATCCAAAGTGTAGTATGAAATATGTATAGTGTAACATACAGGGTTATTCAGAAATAAGTTCGAGAAATTTAAGAGGTGATTCTACGTTCAAAAATATGCAAAAATGTTCCTATAAAGGTTGGTAGGGAACTGAGCCCTAAGGGAGCTACGGCTGTTTAAACTTGTAATAAAAATAAGGTTTTTAATTAATAACTCTTGTAGCCTTTAAGCTAGAGCGACGAGCTTTTGCATGTATACTAGTATTAATAAGGGCAATAAGTTTATGTTAATTTATTTTTTTTGATTTATCCAGAGGCGTGCCAGACGGACAAAACATGTGAGGCTTAACACATTTTTGGATTTTTTGTAAAAAATACAGATTCCTTCAGTAAAAATGCATAAAAAATGTCATATAGCGTAACACTGTAGGAGCAACAGTATTCAAAAAAAAAAAATGTAGTTAAGAGGAAGTAACATTTTGTGCCACTAAAAAGGTTACTTTTTAAAAGAGTATTACTCCTTTAATACTAAATTTAGGTGTTTTGGTGAAGAAGTCTTTTTTGTTTAGTTTTAAATGAAGAATCGCCCCACATAATTAAAATTTTATTGGTTTGGACTTTTGTTTTAATAAGCCGAATATATTTTTAGAGTAGATGATCGACTTAATCTTAAGCTTTTTTAAAGTCCAAGAAAAGATGGGGCAACTTTAAAAATACTAAATAAAGTAAAGAGAGCTTTGTAGACCCACCAATTTATCCAAAGTGTAGTATGAAATATGTATAGTGTAACATACAGGGTTATTCAGAAATAAGTTCGAGAAATTTAAGAGGTGATTCTACGTTCAAAAATATGCAAAAATGTTCCTATAAAGGTTGGTAGGGAACTGAGCCCTAAGGGAGCTACGGCTGTTTAAACTTGTAATAAAAATAAGGTTTTTAATTAATAACTCTTGTAGCCTTTAAGCTAGAGCGACGAGCTTTTGCATGTATACTAGTATTAATAAGGGCAATAAGTTTATGTTAATTTATTTTTTTGGATTTATCCAGAGGCGTGCCAGACTGACAAAACATGTGAGGCTTAACACATTTTTGGATTTTTTGTAAAAAATACAGATTCCTTCAGTAAAAATGCATAAAAAATGTCATATAGCGTAACACTGTAGGAGCAACAGTATTCAAAAAAAAAAAATGTAGTTAAGAGGAAGTAACATTTTGTGCCACTAAAAAGGTTACTTTTTAAAAGAGTATTACTCCTTTAATACTAAATTTAGGTGTTTTGGTGAAGAAGTCTTTTTTGTTTAGTTTTAAATGAAGAATCGCCCCACATAATTAAAATTTTATTGGTTTGGACTTTTGTTTTAATAAGCCGAATATATTTTTAGAGTAGATGATCGACTTAATCTTAAGCTTTTTTAAAGTCCAAGAAAAGATGGGGCAACTTTAAAAATACTAAATAAAGTAAAGAGAGCTTTGTAGACCCACCAATTTATCCAAAGTGTAGTATGAAATATGTATAGTGTAACATACAGGGTTATTCAGAAATAAGTTCGAGAAATTTAAGAGGTGATTCTACGTTCAAAAATATGCAAAAATGTTCCTATAAAGGTTGGTAGGGAACTGAGCCCTAAGGGAGCTACGGCTGTTTAAACTTGTAATAAAAATAAGGTTTTTAATTAATAACTCTTGTAGCCTTTAAGCTAGAGCGAAGAGCTTTTGCATGTATACTAGTATTAATAAGGGCAATAAGTTTATGTTAATTTATTTTTTTGGATTTATCCAGAGGCGTGCCAGACTGACAAAACATGTGAGGCTTAACACATTTTTGGATTTTTTGTAAAAAATACAGATTCCTTCAGTAAAAATGCATAAAAAATGTCATATAGCGTAACACTGTAGGAGCAACAGTATTCAAAAAAAAAAAATGTAGTTAAGAGGAAGTAACATTTTGTGCCACTAAAAAGGTTACTTTTTAAAAGAGTATTACTCCTTTAATACTAAATTTAGGTGTTTTGGTGAAGAAGTCTTTTTTGTTTAGTTTTAAATGAAGAATCGCCCCACATAATTAAAATTTTATTGGTTTGGACTTTTGTTTTAATAAGCCGAATATATTTTTAGAGTAGATGATCGACTTAATCTTAAGCTTTTTTAAAGTCCAAGAAAAGATGGGGCAACTTTAAAAATACTAAATAAAGTAAAGAGAGCTTTGTAGACCCACCAATTTATCCAAAGTGTAGTATGAAATATGTATAGTGTAACATACAGGGTTATTCAGAAATAAGTTCGAGAAATTTAAGAGGTGATTCTACGTTCAAAAATATGCAAAAATGTTCCTATAAAGGTTGGTACGGAACTGAGCCCTAAGGGAGCTACGGCTGTTTAAACTTGTAATAAAAATAAGGTTTTTAATTAATAACTCTTGTAGCCTTTAAGCTAGAGCGACGAGCTTTTGCATGTATACTAGTATTAATAAGGGCAATAAGTTTATGTTAATTTATTTTTTTGGATTTATCCAGAGGCGTGCCAGACGGACAAAACACATTTTTGGATTTTTTGTAAAAAATACAGATTCCTTCAGTAAAAATGCATAAAAAATGTCATATAGCGTAACACTGTAGGAGCAACAGTTTTCAAAAAAAAAAAATGTAATTAAAGGAGTATTACTCCTTTAATACTAAATTTAGGTGTTTTGGTGAAGAAGTCTTTTTTGTTTAGTTTTAAATGAAGAATCGCCCCACATAATTAAAATTTTATTGGTGCTTTTTTTGTCCCCATTCAATATGTCCATCTTCGAAGAGCCGCAGATCCATTAGGACTCATTTCCGGACAAACCTTTATATGAACTTTTTTCATATTTTTTAACATAGAACCACCTCTTAAATTTTTCAAACTTATTTTAGAATAACCCTGTATATGTGTAGTAAAATATAGAAGTATAAAATTTTAATTTTTTATAGATATTAATACATTTTTATCTGTACTGTAAAAAATAATCGTGGAGGAATTTTGAAATATTGCCATGTCCTTTATAGGAATTACTTTTAATTACTGACTAATTTTATTCGAATGCGAGATTCTTGGAAATCGCAAAATTAATATTCTACACTTGTTTCAACAACATTTTATTGAAGATATCGATACGAATTACTGAGATTTATAACCAACCTTGTGGGGGTCATACATAAATTACGTAAAACATTTAGAAAATGGGCTTAGTTTTTTATTTTGTATTAAAAAAAACAAGCAGATGATTTTTTTAATACTACCTTTTTTGGACTTCATAAAATTATATGATTAAGTCAACCAACTATCCTTTAAAACTGTCATATTAATTCTACCTAAAAACATATACCAGCCAAATTTTCTCCACAAGGTTCAATCTTAGGACCTTTCTTATTCCTAATTTACACCAATGATTTTTTACAAATGCATACAAACGCAAAAATAATTTGATTAAAGATATCTATAAAATTTACTGGGATTTATAACATGGGGTTAGTTTTTTTTTATAACGTATTTTTTAATTTGAACTGATGCCAGTAAGAAAAACAAGCAGAGAGTACTTTTTTTGGACTTCATTAAAGCATATGACCAAGTCTTAAAAACTGTTAAATTCATATGAAATTTTCTTTAAATTAACTTTAAAATACCTAAAAATACATACCAGCTGAAGGTGTTCCACAAGGTTCAATGTTAGGACCGTTCCTATTCTTAATTTACACCAATGATTTTTTACAAATATATAATTATAGAAAAGGAAAAATATCTGTAAAATAATTTAAGGAAAATATGTTCTATTATATTATATTTTAAATATATTCTAGGCTGTAAACAACTAATTATATTGTTATAACCAGGGAGACAACTTAAGTATCTACTGAATTCAAAATCCAGTTCTCAATAAGTTGAACGGATAATATACGGGTTTATTTTTACACAAAACTACGTCATAAGGATGGTAAAATGGCAAGATCCAGTTATAAAGTGCATAAATCTATTTGTGTAAATAAATAAATAAATAGGCAAAAAAAAGTTGAAGTAACACGTCCAGGCAGTTTAGCATACTATGGCAACTTGATGTGAGTTTACTGGAGCAAAAAGTGTACGATTTGTATTTAATTGAATTATCTTAATGGGAAAACTAACTGGTTATTTTTAAGTCGTTCTTAGTTTTGTTTTTGCAAGATAATAAAAGAATCGATTAAGTGTAAGTAAATGAATTAAAATAAAATAGTTGAAATTACAGAAATGCGAAAGAAAAATGCAATTACAAATACCAATAAGAATTTACACCTGTAAAAAAAATCTGAGTAATTTGTTTAGGTTTATTTGGAACCTAAAAAACAAACTAAAATTTATTTATTTCACTAAAATACTTTACATTTATTAAAAACAATAAAAAGGTTTTATTATTGTTGCATACCTGCATGAAAAAGGTTGTTATTATTATTCAAATACATGTAATCTTGCGGTTGGTCATTTTATTTGGTATATTGCTACTGTATTAACCACAAAAATTATTTGATAGGTATACCTCTGTCTTAATGAATCACCAATTCTAAACTGGTAGTTCTGAAACCTGCCTAATCGTTTTCGCTTTAAAACTAGCCTTTTTGATATGTTATGATAATATTATTTTACCTAGCACTTGCATCAAACCTTCTTAATGTATGATGAACAAAGCAGAAAGTTAAATTATAGAATAATTGGTATAAGTTAATAATAACACCGGTCCTAGATGTGATCCTTGTGAACCTCTTATACTAAAATCTGTTTGGTAGGTACGGTTTGATTTCGACTGGTTAATCATTAAAAAATATAATTAGAGTGGTACTTTAACAGTATTTTAAATAGAGTGGAGGGCACAGTCGAATGCTTTACTAAGGTCCAATAGAACACTTAGGAAGTATTGACAATTCTAAAAACATTCTAATGTATTTTGTTTTTGCAGAAACATAATTTAGATATAAGTAGATGATCTATAAGTGTATAAATCCTATTTAACTTCTGTGTAAATATATGTATATCTATATATTCCTAATAATAATAATATGTAATAGTAAAATGAAATATTACACAGCGAATCAGTACGCGTGAAACGGTAGCAGAAGAAGCCGTGCTTTGCTTCACTTGTGGTATGTTCAAACGTCTGATAGTTATCGTTTTACTATTAAGCAAACGTCATTCAGTTCGAAGAATTGTGTAGGTGTCTTTCAATTACTTGAGACTTCGGACCAAAACTCACTTTGATGCCATCGTGTATCTTGTTCAGTTAGTCTGGCTTAAAAATACCACTTTTTAAATAAAAGTTTAAACTCAAATTTTAAGTAATGAAGTAATTAGGTTTGGATATGAGCTAAGACTAGTAGATTACAGGTCGACTCGGAAAATAGTACTTTTCCGGGAGACCTGTATACTATTTTATTCGCAACTGTTATTTAAAAATACATTTTTTTTAACCTATTTGTGTGAATTCAAATGAAGAAAATAATACTATAATACTTTTTTAGTTCTCTTCATATTTACAACAAATATTTTTTTTCTGCATTTCACAAGAAAAGCTGAATCATATAAGTGAAGTTCCACATACTCGTAACCCGAATAAACAACCACAAAAAACATTTGTTTATAGCTCACAAGACACCGATTATAAGATTTATTATCCTTCTCAGTCTCAAAAGTAAAAAACATTGACTAAAACTGTACATTTAAGTTTTTTAAAGGGAATTTATTAGATTATATTCGTGTTTATCATGACAGCAGTTTAGCCATCTTGCTTTAAGCATTAATAATGATATTTTAATCAGTGGCGCCATCTAGCTGAAATTAATTATTTAAATTGCAAACCAGTAATAATTACTTTACTGATGTCTATTTT
The DNA here is from genome assembly GCA_958510825.1 of Brachypterus glaber. NCBI lineage: Eukaryota > Metazoa > Arthropoda > Insecta > Coleoptera > Kateretidae > Brachypterus > Brachypterus glaber. The sequence goes on along the minus strand of CAUEHQ010000765.1, from coordinate 5,586 downwards.
TCATTACAGGTCAGGTCCAGGCGTGGAAAAAATTGGGACAAGTTTATTCTCCTTCTTCTTCTTCTTCTTTCTCTTCTTTTTTTTTCTTCTTTTACTCCTTTTTCTTCTTCTGCTTCTTTTTTATTTTTGTTCAATTTTTTGTATTACTACATTACCTCCACTTTTATTTTTTCATGCCAGTCTAATGTTTGTATGTGACCCCGTAAAAGACTCATCTTAGATAGTATCAGACAACAAAAATACACTTTGCTCTAGGTGAGGTTGTATTTTCTACATTAATGATATGATCTGATGAACAATTATTATTTAAAAAATCTTCTTACCATCTTTTAATTTATTTTATTTTGTGTAACTAACGACATTTGAAAAAAATATTACAAACTGGATATTTTTATTTTGACCTTATGACTTTCTTACTTTTTATAGTCTCTTAAACAACATTGCTTGGCACACTTATAAGGTAATATGTAAAAACTTAAATTTAACATTAAATTTGTCGTAAAAGTATTAGATAAAAAAAATTATTACTTTGAAATCTGATATTTTTTTGATGTTTCTTTTTGTGGCAAGATAAAAGGAAAGAAAGACATTTTATCATTTTCTTAATTTATTTAAAAATCGTGGCTTTGAATGGCGCAACGCAAAGAACGAGAGTTCTCTTTTCTTCAGTCAAGTTCCCCGTAATTGTGAAATTCACGTCACTCACCTCAACCACACAAATACACTTTATTTGTTTTTGCTTCGAAGTTAACGAAAATATTTCTTTAATTCTTGTTCTTCTTCTTCTTCTTCTTCTTCTTCTTCTCCTTCTTCTTCGTCTTCTTCTTCTTCTTCTTCTTCTTCTTCTTCTTCTTCTTCTTCTTCTTCTTCTTCTTCTTCTTCTTCTTCTTCTTCTTCTTCTTCTTCTTGTTCTTCGTCTTCTTCTGCTTCTTCCTCCTTCGTCTAGTTCTTCTTCTTTGCATTGGTCTTCCTCTTCTTCTACTTTTGTCAATTGTGAAATTCACGTCACTCACCTCAACCACACAAATACACTTAATTTGTTTTTGCTTCGGAGTGAACGAAAATATTTCTTTGATTCTTGTTCTTCTTCTTCTTCTTCGTCTTCTTCTTCTTCTTCATCTTCTTCTTCTTCTTCTTCTTCTTGTTCTTCGTCTTCTTCTTGTTCTTCGTCTTCTTCTGCTTCTTCCTCCTTCGTCTAGTTCTTCTTCTTTGCATTGGTCTTCCTTTTCTTCTACTTTTGTCACTTTGAGAAATGTTATATGTTAAAAAATTCAAATGAAATGAGTCATGTATAATAATAAAGGTGGCTCAGTCGAAAATACTCTGGTCTTGTAACCAAGAGGTCCGAGGTTCGATATTCGGTTAGAGAACAAAATTTTAAAATAAAAATTTCACCGGAACCAAGTGCTTCGGAGAGGACATAAAGCTGTCGGTCCCTGTGGGTTAGTGGGCATCTCTACTAACTATCCAAAATAGGGTAAAAGATGCAACAGGTGCCGGAACTAACCACTTCGGTGGGTCTCCCCGGCATACCCTAAATAAATAAATTATTATAAATGGAAAATGTCTTAAAAAAATTGTGTGGCTCATGTGTCAGCACCTGAAATTTGAAAAATGTGGTTTAACCTAGAAAAAAGTCAACTTTGGATACAGTCGCATATATAACACCATTTCAGGATGACAGTGTGTACATACATACGCACACATAGCCCATAATTTATCTCTCTGGTTGTCTATTAACCCAATATGGACAGCCACAATGTCTAAATTTTGTCACACAAATAACTTTACCATATCTTGCTATTTATATTCTAGTCTTTCGGATAATATTAACACTAAACTGGAACTATTATACTAAATCAGACAGAAATATATATTTTTTCTTAGTGCTATCATAGAAAAAATTGTTGGTTGGCCTTAGAATACCGAGTTGAAGCATCCCCACAGTAGGCCAGACATGTTTTTATTACTGACAATTATTCCTTATTTAAAAAACTTACTTAAATCTATCAAGTTGTAGGTGTCGATTCTTGATTAGGAGCTTCTGATTTTTTAAATTATATTTGTTGCTTGATTATTTCTTGAAATCAAGTCAAGATAAAACAAAAAACTCGGAGCTTTTTATTCCAGTGAATAATTATTTATGGTACTAGTGGGCTGACGCCTCGCAAGTTAATTTTCGAGAGGGCAATATCGGTTTACCCATGAGTGCCATACAAAGTTTTATCCAATAAATAGCTTAGGAATTCATATTTTTATTAAAAATTTTAATGACATTTACAAGAAAATAATTTGACAAGTGACAGTTGAGTGGGTAAAATAAATAATTATCCACTCAATAAAGTAAAAGCCACGCGGGGGTTATTATTGGGTTTATCTATTTAAAATAAAACTGGTAATTGTCTTATTATCTGTATGTATTGGATAAACGCTATTTACCACCCTTTCTACAAGCAAAAAGTTTACTATGAAAAGAATTGTTGGATGCATCACCAAAAGAAAAATTACGTTCACAATAAAACATCTTGTTTATAACAAAAGATATCTACTTAAATGTAAAGGTATGTGAGCAAATACCAATGGCATATCATCTTTTTTAAAAAAGTTAACTATTTTGCTAAATAAGATAAAAAATATTTTATTTCAAAAACCATTCTACGAATGTTTTCGGTATTGTTCTGCCTTTTACTTTTATATTTACTTGGTTCTTTTCTAAAATATTATTATAAAAATGACCTTGTTGCTGCTAGATTTATGTTTGTAGATTATTTTTATTACAATCGGGGAAATAAATCAACTTTTTATATTTGAATAGATTTTTTTTGGTAATCTTAATTTTGTTACATAAATCTTTAATAAATCAAGAGGGCGGTATTATATAGTAAAGCGAAAATAAAAACAATATGTATTATTAAAACAAATAAATAAATAAATTTAAACATTTTAATAGGTGTCTACAAATATGCGCTTGGTGAGGTCTTCTTCTTTTTCTTCTTCTTCTTTTTCTTCCTTTTCTTCTTCTTCTTTTTCCTTTTTCTTAAAAAAAATCGCTAGAAAAACTCTTAACCAGTTGTGCCTTTTTGGTTCATTATTGGTTTATTTTTGGTTTATACTTGCTTTATTTTTGGTTTATTGGTTTATTCTTGCTTCATTTTTGTTTCTTTTTTGGTTAATTTTTGGTTTATTATTGGTTCTACACAGATTTTCTACCTGGTAAAAAACTTTGTAGCTTCAATAGAGGAATGACGCGAAGGGGGGTAGAGGGGTGCTAACCCCCTAACCATACTCGATTTATACTGTCCAGTTGCTGAGTGGCAGTACAGTTGGGAAAATTGACTGATAGATTTGGGAAATTTGTAAAGGTGAGAACTTTTTGTATTAACCATGTATTTTTTTTCTAAACTGCTCAAAAATATTATAAAAATCCCAATTTTTTAAAAATAATTAAGAAGGACATAATGGATTTCTATTATAAAAATGTTTTCCAAAAATACCTACATTTTTTTCGAGATATTGGCAGTCTGTATAATAATATATCTTAATATTTTTATAGTGTATTAATCATGTATATTTTCTTTAGAAGTAAATTGTGTAATTTTATATGTAGTTCTCTAATATCGTAAATCACAGACCTTTGTAAAAATTAAAATACCTTAAGGACAGTTATAAATACATTAAATTAAGATTTCAAATAGTATTTTTTTAAAATATCCAATTTCTTAAACGCTAGTCTACGTAGAGTCGCATTGTGGAATTTGTCACTTATCTTCGTATACCTAGTGAAAAAGTGAAGGCGTCCAAACCTGTTGGACGGGTGTGAAACGCGTGGGCCGTCTCCTAGAGCTCTTTGGCTTCGTGTTCTGCACTACGTCTCTCGATGGCTCGCAGTTTCGGTGAAAGAGGAACGGGTGACTATCAAAATAGTATATTATAGTCGCTGCCAGAGTTATAAGAGAACACCGATTATTTTTATCTGACGCGTGTCAAACTTTTCGTCCAATCGGAATGTTGCATAATTTTAGACTCATTTAAACTAATGTATTTTTATCCAGTCCACGTGTACTGATACTAGCCTGTTAACGTTCGAACCTATCTAATAATATTTCACAAAAGATTTATTTATTTATTTGTTTAGCCTGGTACTATTCTACTTAATTAAGCATCCCCTAAGTCCAGGACTTGTGTGGGCTAGTAGTAGAGGGAACCACCGGCTTATACTGACTTTCGAACCAGTTTCTAGGGATTTTCCGTTTCACTTATCGCCTTCGCCAAATTTCAATTATTAATTAACTGAAAAAGGTAAATCGGCGCCAGTGAGAATCGAACTCACGATAGTAGACTTACTATACATACGCGCTAGCCACTACGCTATGCCTCCCATTTAGCCACACCTACAAGTCATTTTTAGCCATAAATATTTACTGGACCGGCATTAATTTGTTTTATTTGTATTCTGTGCATCGAGCTATATAAGATAAATATGTATTTATATAATACAATTTAATTATGCCCCGGTCTCATAATAATCTGTTTTAAGTGTAAACAGTCTACTATAAATGTATATTTACATAGTGTCCGACAACAAAACCTTGGCTAGGTGGGCATCGGTAAGCGGAAAGAAATGTGTTGCCTCTCGTTGGTGTTCTGTGGCCTCTCCTAGTATACTACGATCCCAATACACATCATTCATAGGTGAGATAGCGCGGCGTTGCCGATATAAAAATTTCTTAAACTGGCCAAGGTTATGCTATAGGAGAGTAACTAGAGAGGAAAGTAGAGGTTTTTGTAAGAGGCTTAAGCCAAGTATAGAAATGTCCACATGAGTGTGTAAAAAACTTTCCTCTGGAGTAATGTACACTATTTTTTTATTTATTTGAATAGCTACCTACAAAAATAGTACTATAAACATTAAAGTATTAATTATTAAATCAATTAATTAATTAAATTTATAAAAAATATTACAAAAATATTGTACAAATAACAAAAAAATTGCTCTAGTGAATAATAACCAACTTGATTGTATGTAATAAGCAGTACTGGTTTACTTTGTTTTTTTTTTCGTGTCCCTTTCTCTAAAAGTTTTAGTCGTAGCTCAAACATGCTTAAGATTTTTTTGTAGAGAAATATTTGAGATTCCTTTTGGATTAAAACTTGGTATCATAATTTTAGTAAGCCAGTTATCGATAAAAATTATGGTTTTGCTTTCTTTGGCCTCCCTTACCCTACTTCTGATTAGGGTAAGGAGTCACTTTCCTTTAGTATCTTTGTCATTATTATCCTTTATATTTATTTCAGAATTTTGTCACTCATAATTTTAGAAATAGTTTTTTTGATGATACCACTACCTCTTTATACTTTTTTAAATATATACTTTTTCAAATCTATTGGAAAATATTATTTTTAATTGTATGTCTCTACTTCTCATTTTAATAAAAATATTATAATATTTTTTTGATAATTACCCTTAACCACCAAAGTAGTGTGTTCAGGCCAGGCAGGTGAAACAAAACTTAAATATTATGACCTGTAAAAAAACGTTTAATGAAAATATTTAAAAAGTTAATTAAAAAATACGTTCTTCAAATT
>CAUEHQ010000764.1:0-71495 GCA_958510825.1 Brachypterus glaber | reverse complement strand
GGTTTGACAAAAATGTCACCAAATACTGTTTAGGGGACTTTGTAGTAGACGTACTGGAAATCATTGAAATGCATCCAACAAAATCGTAGCTGCTCACTTAAGGCATTTATTCAATTTTATATATTTAATTACACATGTAGTGATGAAAATTGAACTACAGCTCTCTTTAAATGATTAATGTAGCTAGGATCGTCTAAACGATTTATTTTATATCTATTCCAATAAGTAAGGAATTTTTTGTGAACAGATTCACCAGCCTGTTCTGACCATAAACCTAGTCCTTTATTTTTCAGCAATTTTAACGAGTCTTGAAGGTGATGGATAATTACCTGAATTTTCAAAGTTTCAGATACACCCCTTACTTTGAAACATTTCGATAACATATTTATATCTGCTTGACAATCATAATCTGAAGGAACCTTCCCAGTGGTGAAGCATTTTTCAACAATTTTATTCATGATTTGGAAGGCGGATATAAAAGGAATAACTTGAAGTACTCCTATATCCTTAACAATTTCCGGATCGGTAAGCGCGTTGCTCTCTTTTAAAAGTTTTCGGCAGGCATTCCCTTCAAAGATCTCGCCGTGATAACTTTTAGAGATTAAATTTAGTTTTTTGGGCCACAGTAAGGCTCTATCACGTCCAAGTAGCGGCACAAGACCATCCCAAAATAAATGATTGACGAATCCTTGGAGTAGATGGAGTTCTGGGATGATGCACTTCTCGATGACATACATATTATCATCTTCTTCGAAAAGAGGGAGGTTAATTGTGCTATAACAATCCTTCGCAAACTTTTTGTCTTTCCCTTCAGAACAAAATTTTTCGTAACTTCTTTTCAAATCTCCATATGTCTTTAAAGTAGTAGTAGTCACATCATTTTCTTCTATTTCATCATGATCGTCTTTTATTGTCATACCTTCGCGCAAACCTTTCAAGGTGATAAAACAGTACGGACACGGATAAGTGCAAAGCATTATAAGTCGATTAACACTTGTTAATTTTCCTTTCTTTCCAATGGACCCTCCATCAACGTAACGACTCCTTTTACTTTTGATTTCCATATGATCGTTTTCTTCCTCTTCCTGTTGAATTAATTCTGTATTATCTAAACCTCTATTTAAATCGGGCGAATAGTTCTCTGGGAGAATGGTAATACATATTTTGAAAAAACCTTGACCTCCGTCAGCCATTACTTTAAGTGTTGGTACGCCTATTTGCTTTCTTTTCTCCAAAATTGCCTCTAGTAGGTCTTCAGCATCAGCCCAGACAATTGGCCTTTTCTCTTTATTGTCTTTGCCCTCCACATCGAATTCTACTATATCGGTCTTATAGGAAAGTTCCAAGATTTTAGACATTTCGCTCATGTGTTGGCTGTAGTGAGAGGGAACAGAGTTTTTCCCAGCATGACATCTCAAAAAGTTTGCAAACTTTTTCATTTGGTGTGATGAGGCTCCAGAACTCACTTGGTAATTATCTAGACGTTCCACAGGAAATACGACTTCCTTACTGGCCTTTGGGTTTAAAACTACTCTCGTTTTAGAACCTCCAGTGGCCAATTTAAGGCTTAAGTTTTTATACTGCGTTTCTCCTTTCTCCCCCTCGTTATTACCCAGAGTATTGTCAGTAAATTTTTTAAGTGTCCCACTTATCACCTGCTGTTGTTGTTTTTCTGGTAACCGTTCAATAACACTCATTACATTTTCTGGAGCATCATTCAGCGTACATGAGTGTCTTTTGCCTTTACCAATTTCTTGCAAACAGGTCTCGCAAAGCTTGAAGAATTTGTTATCAGCATTGTGTCTCTGAGTTGTTGTCTGCGCTGGAAGCTCTCGCTGGATTGACGATCCGTAAAGACCATTGCTTTCGTCAATAATTATTCCTTCTACGTTGTTGGTATGTCCCCGTCCTTTCTCGACTTTGTTATGGCCTGTAGAATAGAAAACACATAAAGGGTAAAACATTATATTCTCCTAGACCTAAAGAACATAGTGGTAATATTACATTTCCACCTACCTGTGAAGCGTCCAGTCAAACAAATATAACAGTTGCATTCGTCGTTTCTTGTCCTAGTAGACTTTGGTAGTCGTATGTCGTAAAAATTTGGGATCTTTGGCAACAGCCTTTTGAAATTGCCCTTTTCATGTTCGCAAAGAGTGATACGACAAGTACCACACAAACTTGAAGGAAATCGAGGATCTAAGATATCATAACTTTTGTTCGCGAATTTTTTGATCAACTGTTGCAGCTTTTCGGTAATGAAAAATTTAGTAGGGCTCGTTTTTCCGAAGACAACTTTTCTTCCACACAACCCACAAACTTTTTTTCGATTTTGGGCATGATCGCATTTAAATACCGTAGCCGTTGACATTTCAATATCTAATGAAAGTATCTATCAAATGACATATTGACTGTTTTCGCATCCGAAAATCAACAATTTGTTTAAATTTCCTTTAAACAAAACTATAATTTAATAAATTCATCCACTAAGAACTTATGGAATGCTAGGATAAGTGTAAACAGCTAGGATGATTCCGCCAGCCAGATAAATAAAAAAAAATAATTTTTTATTATATTTTTAGATATACATTATGTAGAAACAAATATATGCCTTAAGTGAGCAGCTACGATTTTGTTTGATGCATTTCTGTAATCTCCAGTACCTCTATTACAAAGTCCCCGAAACAATTTTTGGTGACATTTTTGTAAAACCTATGCTTGCTTGAAGACACCTGTGTGACGCGACCAAGCGACCACTTTAAAGGAGGAAGTATCTCGTTCTTTATAACAACTAGAAAACCAATTTCTAAATTAATAGGCAAATCTGTATTCCACTTATTACGCTGCTGTAAAGTATTAAGATACTCCATTTGATATATCTTCCAAAATTCAGAAGACATGCGCTGAATCAGTTGCCATATCGACAAACGATTCAACTTTAAATGCGATAAATCATCGTCTGGAACAGCATTTAACGGTTCCATAACTAAAAAATGCGCTGGAGTTAAGGGTTCCAAATCGTTTGGATCACTACTTAAGGGACATAAAGGGCGCGAATTTAAAACCGCCTCGATTTGTATTAACAAAGTATTTACCTCCTCGTAAGTCAAAACTTGATCCCCAATTACTCTTTTTAAGTGAGTTTTTACTTGTTTAATAGTGCTTTCGAATAAACCACCGGTATGGCTAGCACTAGGTACATTAAAATCCCACCGAATATGCATTTTTTCCGCGGAATTTTGCATAATTTCTTTAAGCTGCCGAGCAGCGCCGACGAAATTTGTCCCGATATCAGAAAAAATCCTACTTACAGGGCCTCTACGCCCTACAAACCGGCGTAAAGCAGCCAAAAACGCCTCACTAGTAAGGTCCGAAACGAGTTCAATGTGCAAAGCTTTAGTAGCTGCACAAACAAACACACAAATATATGCCTTTTGCGTTTTTGATCCACGAAATCTACAGAGAGATATAAAATATGGCCCTCCTAAATCGCAACCTACAATTTTAAAACTTTTAATCGTGTTTACGCGAAAATCGGGAAGGTTACCCATAATAGGTTGAATAGGTTTTGGATCTACGCGAAAACATTTTATACATTTGGATACATCATAAAATCTAACACATTAGTTTCGTTTGTATTTGACAATAAAACTACTTTTTTAATTTCTTCAGTAGCAGGGCCGATTTTTACATTAGAAATGGGCCATTGATCTTTCGGCATTTTAAGAAATTCTGGACCATTCCACCACTGCGAACAAGAAATTAATTCTGAAGGAAACATACCGCGTGTCCCAAAATCGGCGCTATTTAAATTAGTCCGAATAGGATGCCAATTTTCCGGAGCGATACGATCCTGAATAACTGAAACACGATTTGCGACGAATTTATTTAATTTACAAGGTATGTTGCGTATCCACGATAATGCTACAGTACTATCTGACCAAGCATACATTTTTGAAAATGAAATTTTATCCTTGTATATATCGATAACGAATGTCATTAATTTAGAAAGCAAAAGAGCGGCACACAACTCATATGATGTGATATTGTCTGAAGTGGCGCGACTTTAGTTTTTGCACAAATCAGTGACGTGCTAAACGTATCTTCTGTTTCACATTTTCGAAAATATATAACGGCACAATAAGATTTCTGACTAGAATCTGCGAAGTCGTGTACTTCTACAATATCATTTTTATTTAAACTTAAAAATCTAGGAATAAGAAGTTGCGAAATATTTATCAAGTTCGATTTAAATTGTGACCATTTTTCAACGACGTCTTTAGGTGGGGTGGCATCCCATTCAAGCCCTAAAGACCATAAGTATTGCATAATTTGTTTAGCCCAAATTGTAACTGGCGAAATAAAACCTAAAGGGTCATAATATTTACTTAAATCCGAAAGAATAGTACGCTTAGTGCAAATATCACTCATTGGCGTACATTTATAGAAAAATTGATCGACCGATAAGTTATATTGCATACCTAGAATTTTAATAGGTTCATTTTTATCAAAATTTAGACACTTATGTGGGTCACTAGCAGCAACATTGTCGATAACATCTTGACAATTGCTGCTCCATTTATGCACCTCAAACCCGCCGCTATTTAGCATCGCGATAAGCTCGATTGAGTTTTTAAAGCCTCAGAAACCGAATAAAAACCGGCTAAAAAATCATAACTAAACGAATCTAGTTATTTTTTATCTGCTTTAGCGTTCTTTGCAACCGCGTATAGCGATTCCAAACGACTTGATGAACCCTTACGCTTGGCAGTATAGGCATCCAAAAGAGCAACTGTAGCAGCGTCAGCACCGTCCGTTATCTTGAGAAAGATAACTTAAAATATCTAAAAGGATTAGTCCTTAAGCGAACGAGGAGTAACATACAAATGTTTAAATTGAGATAGAATTGAGATAGAACCTAAAATAAATCAAAACAAATAAATAATAATAATAATAATAATAATAATAATAATAATAATAATAATAATAATAATAATAATAATAATAATAATAATAATAATAATAATAATAATAATAATAATAATAATAATAATAATAATAATAATAATAATAATAATAATAATAATAATAATAATAATAATAATAATAATATCTTTATTTACGGAATATCCATTTTGATTATAATTTATAATACATAAATAACATAACTAACTTACTATTCTAAATTTAAATTTTTAAGACATAGCTGCCTTTTAAAATCATTTATATTTGTATAAAAGTCAAGCATTAATGTGATTTGAAGGTAAGGTGGTCTCCCGCGACGACATACAAGTAGCTCCGTATAATTCGTATATTTATATTAAAGTTTATTGTTTTAAATAACAAATGTGATACCATTTTATAGACAAAAAAAAACTGTATAAAGTGTGCTAATAATTAATAATAAGTGATTTAAGCCTACTAAATAATAGTGATGAAGACAACAATAAACAAACGCGGATTAGAACATAAACAGATAAGAGTCAACATATAGGGGAGATCTGTTCAACTTATCGTAAAATTAATTAATTATTTACTTATTTTTGATTTTTAAATTAAAAACAATTTAAAATGTACAAGGACTTAACAACTTATATTGTATGGGATGCCAAAATGTATTTCATAAAACCTGTGTCAAAAATATTAAAGGACTTATAGCAGAGGAAAAACACAAGGTATACTGTTCAACTGAATGTGCCAAAAAGTACGAAAAACAAAATGAAGAAATATCGACCTTAAACCAAACCATAGAAAAAAATATAGTTAAGATGAGAAGAGACTCGCAAGTTTTTACGCAAGATGTTTTAGAATCTGAAGAAATTTACAAAAAAGAAATTGATGACCAGAAGAGCATAGTAAAGAATCTTGAACTTAAACTAAATGAAAAAACAGACGAAGAATTTAAACTTAAAAAACTCAATGAAGAATTAAGATCTGAAATAAACACATATAAAATGAAGACCGAAGACCTAACCAAACTGAACAGAAAAATACAACTAGAATTAAAAGACTTGGAGGAAAAAATGCAAAAAGCTAAAATTGAAATAAAAGTTTTAAAAGAAAAAATCATAGATACAAATATATTAAATAATCAAAGAAAACGGGACAAAAATTTAATAACTATGGAAATTAATAAACCAAAAATTCTTATACTAGCTGATCATAATGGCTACAACTTTGGTAAGTTAATTAAAGAAAATACTGGCGGAAAATTTGATATCAATACTCAATATAAAAAGGAAGCAAGTGTTAATGAAATAATTGATAACATAAACAGCCAAATAAAATCTTTTGGGAAGAAGGATTACGTTATATTACACCGGCACACAAAAAAAATTAAGTAGAATGTGCATTTGACCGGACCTACCTACGGGTACGTATTTTGGTCCGCTGAATCCGAATTCGAGGTCAGTTTTACCCCTACACCCTCGAAATTTCGAGAAAACTTCAAAAAACCGTAAAAATGATGAAAATTGGCAGTTTTAATGATAAAAAAATGTTTTGGAACTAAACTAAGCGTGATTTTCATGTATTTCGATCCGCTGAATATGAATCGAAACTTTATTGAGACCATGAGCCATTTTAAATGTGAAAAAATCACAAAAAACTCTCGAAAATTCCGAAAAAATATAGTTTTCATGATAAAAAAACTTCTTCTGGTCCAATTCAGATAAAATTTTATATCTTTTGATGTCTTCAATTCGCATCTTAATTTTTTTAGTCGAATCACCCTCTAAAGCTGGAAAAATTCGAAAAAATTGTAAAAATGACCATTCATAACAGAAAAAAAATTGATTGAACATGATTTAATGCCTAAAATAAATACTCTATAACGTAGATATATCAAATAACTTGAAATCTGTGAAAAACACAAGACATAATTTTGGAGGGTTTGTGTGATTTTTTTACATTTAAAACGGCTCGTGGTCTCAATAAAGTTTCGATTCATATTCAGCGGATCGAAATACATGAAAATCACGCTTAGTTTAGTTCCAAAAAATTTTTTATCATTAAAACTGCCGATTTTTATCATTTTTACGGTTTTTCGAAGTTTTCTCGAAATTTCGAGGGTGTAGGGGTCAAACTGACCTCGAATTCGGATTCAGCGGACCAAAATACGTACCCGTAGGTAGGTCCGGTCAAATGCACATTACTTAATTTTTTTTGTGTGCCGGTGTTATTTTTCGGACACTATAATGCTATAAAAGGAAAAAATATAAGTAATGATACCATTAACAACCTAGTAAAGAAAACAGGCCAAACAAACTTACTAATTTTAGGATCACCAAATGTAGAAAATAGGCCTGTTTTAAATAGAATAACTCACCAACTAAATGCAATAATAAATAATTTATGCAAACCTCATAAACATATAACATACATCGAATCAAACAAAATTTTAAAAACCCACCAAACTTACAACACAGATCTAAGTTTTAAAGAAAAAGAATGCCTTATGAATTACATAACATTTAAATTTTTAATTGAACCAAGTTTTGAAAATACTGATGGATCATCGATGCATGCACGTAATCAAGAGGAAAACATATTCTGTCAAACAACAATGGAAGAAAGCGTTATTTGGTCCTCAACTCAAGCCTCACAACCAAATACTGTACATGATAATGTAAATAATGTCTCCTTGGCGAAAGAAATACATCTAGCCAGTGTAAGTCAAAAACAAAATAAAAATTTTCTATACCCGCGCCTATCACAAATAAGTATAACGACCTAAAAAATGCACAAAAACAGTGGAGCATATTTCATTTAAATATAGACAGCTTAGCAAATAAAACTAACTTACTAGAATTTTTTTATAAACAATTTTTACCAAATTTTATATGTCTCAATGAACATTACTTAAAAGAAAATAATATTAAAACCATACATTTAGAGGGTTACAAATTAATTTCTTATTTTTGTCGTGAAGTAATTAAAAAAGGCGGATCAGAAATTTACGTAAGAAATGAAATCTACTACTTATGTAAAAAAAATAAATTTTGTACAGAAATTTCTAAGGAATTTTGTTTTGAATGTTCAGGTATACTATTTGACAAAAAAAATGCGATTATTTCGTTATATCGTAGCCCTGACGGCGAGTTAAAAACCTTTAAACGGCTATCATCTTTGTGTACGTATTTATCAAAAAATTATAATAGTTTCGTTATTACTGGAGATATTAATATTGACTTCACCGAAAACAAATCCAATGATACTATGCAATTACTAGACTTACTAGAATGCTACAATTTAATCTCTACAAATACAGAATTAACGCGAATTGCAAGGCAAGGAAATAAAATTACCACTAGTAGTATTGATTATATAATAACAACCAGTAACATAGACAGTAAATGCTATGTATTAAATCCAGCAATATCAGACCATCTAGGCCTTCTTCTTAAATGGAACACCCCCGCAGTAAATGAAAAAGAAACAACAACAAAAACTATGCGAAAAATAAATGAAAGTTCAATTAATGAATTCAAAATTCTGTTCGAGAGGGACTCCCCAAGCATCAGCGATTGGGAAAATGAAGTAGATATAAACAAAATATTCAATTCATTTTATACACACTTTAACTGGTGTTTCGAAGTTGCCTTTCCTTTTACATTGAAATGTATTAAAGTTTAATTAATTAAAGTAAACTACTATTATACAGAGTGTCAATTTTATTTTTGTAAAGAAATAATTTATTGATATTTTTCAAGTTGCAAAAAAAATACTTTCAGCTGTTTTAGACACCTGATATTAATAAAGTTAATTAGGTATCTAAATACTAATACTTTTATAAGTATAAGTGTCTTCAGAGGGAGCCGGTGCCTAAAACATTTTGTTTTTTTTTGAAAATTTTAATTTATATAGAGGATTATTCAGATATAAATATGAAAAAAAGTTACTATAAAGGTTGGTCAGAAAATGAGCCCTAAGGGAACTATGACCCTCCTAAAGGTACATCTAAAAAGTAGTTTTTATTTAATATTTCTGGAACCCATTATACCACAGTAACGAAGTTCTGCACATACCTTAGCATTGATAAAGGCTATCATTTCATGTAATTTTTTATTTAGTAATTTTAACCCGAGACTTGCAAAATGGGGGGGGGGGGGCGATGTCACTTTTTTGCCACAAACTTTTTTATCCCTATATTTTTTGAACTTTTTTCAAGAAAATATTAAACTTTAATTAAAAATAAATAAAAAGCTCATCTTTATAGAATACCTTAGAGCCAACCGTTTTCAAGAAAATTGCAATTGGAGGCAGTTTCACGTTCTGAGCATCAACTAAAAAATGCATCAATAAAAATTTCAATACTTTAGAGTAATTCTACATTAAAAACTGTGAAAAAAAGCTCGTTTTAAGAGTACTATGGACTCGTAAAGAGTCACTTTTCAAGGGACCGTAGCTCCCTTAAAAGCGATTTGTGAATATTTGTGTATAGGAAGTTTTTTTCGTAGTTTTTAATGCAGAATCTCTTCGCAGTATTTAAATTAAAATCTCTTAGCAGTATTTAAATATTTATTGGTGCATTTTTTACACTCAGAGAAAAATCGTTGTAAAATCAAACAAAAGTCATATGATTAAAAAGAAAACCAATATGTTTTTGCTCCGACAGTGTTTTTTGTTAATACAAAAAGATATTTTTTAATTTTATAAGCCATTGTAGAAATTAAAATATTCATTGTAATTTGAAAAATGTTTCCTCTTAAATAATTTAAACTTGTAAATGATTTAAACACAAAAACTGGTTATTTTAAAAAGAATTCTTTTAATATATTGATATTTTTCAAAAAGTCCAATAAAGGGAAATATTATAATTTTATTAAGAAAACATTAAAATAAGAAAGTAAGGGACAATACTTTTACTTTAAAGTGAAAAATGGTTTGGTCTAAAAATTATTTTTTTTAAATTAATATTGTTCATAACTAAAACATAAAGTTTTTACTTTTAATATTTTAAAAGGAAATTTTTCTAAATTAAAATAATTTCTTATTGATTTTACAAGATGGGATTTTTCTGAGTGTAGTTCCTATTTTTGCTCAGAACGTGAAATTGCCTCCAGTTCCAATTTTCTAGAAAACGGTTGACTCTACAGTGTTACATAAAGAGTAGGTACCTTTTTTATGTATTTTTTATTAAAGATTATAGTAGTATAATAAACGGGTGGTTAAAGCTATTTGCCTCTCTCTCTCTCTAACACATGCAATTTCCCATACGATGACGTCACACTATCATTCGCCGTCTCTCTCTCGCACATTGGTTTGCCAACAGATGGCGCTGCATAACAAATCAGAAAACCTATATGACGTGCTTGCGCACATCATTCATAGACGGCGCTGTTTGCGTCTCCGCTAACTTCAATTCTCTCTCTCTCTCTCTCTCTCTCTCACAATTGGTTCGCATCTTTGCCTACAGATGGCGCTGCATAAAAATTTAGAAAACCTATATGACGTACTTGCGCAACTCATTCATAGATGGCGCGGTTTGTGTCTCCGCTAGGGTCCTGCACAATGGTGGGTTCTCTGCTAACATCTGATGGACTGCTCATTCATAGATGGCATCTCCGCCCATTTTAAGATTTCTTTTCTTTATGGGATTGCGCTCTGCTAAAATTATAATACGGGGCTATTCAAAAATATTATTTTGGATTTTTTTTTTTGATTTTAAATAAAAAACTATCTCCAAAGGATGTATTTAAAAAAAAAATCAAAGCCAAGTGGCATATCTAAAAATCAAAAGCTGTGTATACCTAAGGACGTGTCACAGAAAACTTCATGCTAGACCGAAAGCTCCAAGAGCTTTTGACAGACCCATCGAATTGATTTGTTTTTTCAGCGCAAATTTAAATAACTGCAAGCTTTTAACATTGAAAGCTTCCACCAACCAGCCAGCCAGCCAGCTTCCGCCGTCGCAAATGCACGGTTGAAAATTTATATTTTCAAAGTAGACCTTGTGTGTGTGTGTGTGTGTGTGGTGTCTATCGTTTTATCTCGATCTAAGGAATAAAATAAACACCGAACTTTCAATCTCAAAGTATCTCACACTTCCAAACAGACATTTTTATTTCATTTAGTAGTAACAGATTATATATAAAAATATTATTTTAATTCTATTTTAAGTTGCATTGTTTATCTCTAGTTTTATTGATATTTCGATAACAATGGGATCTTACTTACACAAATGTGCGTGTGTGTTTATATTGATGTTAATAAAACTTCATACCTAATTGTATACATTTTTAATTAAGTTATACAAGATAAAATTTTATTATAGTTTGTCCGTATCACATACATATTTTTTTTTGTTTTTTTTGGAATATACACTTCTGCTCAAAAATATCGGCCCACCTAAAAAAATACACATTTTCAAATGCTAATAACTCCAAAACTATTGAATAGATTTATTTGACCTTTTTTTTATTTTAAAGCTTGAACTTTTAGCTCTTAATTACTGGAATAAAAATTATCAAAAATCTTTTTTTAAACCGGCAGCAATGAAAATTACACAGCTATGTTTTTTTACTGCTTCTTTCGATATGCGCACGGTTTGCCACTGCATATTTTTTTACAATTTAATTAATTGATTTTATAGGCCAATTAAATGGGAGTAATTTCTTTTTTAACTTTTTAATTTTCCTTTTCTCTTTTAGGAGATATACTGAGGCGAAATAGTAATAGTTGTAATATAAATAAAATATATGAACACCCTGTATTAGAAAATATGTAAAATCAACAGAAGGTTAGTTAAGGCACCTTCGCCAAATTATAGTATTTAATTTTTTCGCGCCAATAATTTAAATATTTCTCAAGGACTTTCTTAGGGAAAAATCCTTGACAGTTTGACAGTTGGTCACTTGTTACTGACTACCGTGATCAACAACACCAATTGTTAAGATTTTGGTGTAACTTGAATTATTGAAACCATCCTCAGGATTAATGCAAATTTCTCATGAAATTTGAGTTATCTGGTGCTTTCAGGTAATATTTATTTAAATATTTCTGCTTATAAAATACTAATTTCTAAACTTTCAGTTTTCAGTTATACGAACCTTAACTAACCTACTACGTTTAAACAACAGTATAATAATAAAGTCTGGTCGATCAACTTCTTCGTTTACTCTGAGCAACCCACTGACACCCCGAGAGTGAACAAGGTATTCTTACACGGCGCCCTAATCTCTTTAAAAGTTTACATTTTCACAACTTTCTTGCCCAACTCGAGGCCAGTTAAACTTCAGCTGGAGTCTCATCAGCTTAATCATCACTGCAAAGAAACAAGATGCCGGTCGACCATACCCCAGTGAACAGTCAGGGGGTAACCACCCGCAGTAGGGGCTTCCACAGGAGGTCCTTGGAGGTATTTGATCTCCCAAGCAATGTCAACAGGATGCCAGTCCTGTCTCCACAGATTGATGTAAATTTGGCAAGTAACACAACAACCCTACCTCAAAGTGCCACAGGTATGCCTAGAACAACAATAAGCGTGTCAAATTCATCAAATACCATTAGTTTTGAGGCGCACAGGGCGCAAGATGAATTTCGACCAATATTGGGCCAAACCCGAGCCCAATCCAACAGCTATGAAAGAGGGCCAGCAAGTTTTGGTGGCAATGGCCACTGGGGGCAACCTCCAAACAACGCTTGTTTTGTACCACAACAAGCATTTGCCCATGGGGGACAGCCTCCACCATATCAATTAGTTTATAACGTACCACAAAATAATGTACAGGTACCACCACAATGTAACTTAGATATTGTAAGTCATGCCACAAAACTGCTTCCTACATTTAGGGATGATGGGGAAACACACCCTATCGATTTCATAAAAAAATTAGAGAATATAGTAAATACTTATAACTTACCTATGCAAATAGTCGCTGCTATTTCAGGTGAACTTTTTGGGGCACGAGCCAAGCCATGGTGCGATGCTCTGATAGACTCCTTTGATACCTTTAGGGCTATGAAAACTGCTTTTATAGAACAATTTTGGTCGAGTACAAGACAAACACAGGTTCGCTTAGCCTTAGACACAAATAAATATGATCGTTCAGGGTATGTAAACTATTTTTTAAAACAAGTTACTAGGGCGAAACACTTGTTACCACCATACACAGAACTAGAGCTAATAGCTTTAATTTCCAGGCATTTTCCACCAGCTATTTCTTGTTGTTTAATAGGTGCATTAACAATAAATGATGCACTCATTAGACTCCGAGAGGCAGAACATTTTGATTATGATTTTGCATCGGCTTCTTCTTCTTCGGTCGATAACAATACTAGATCGGGGGACATTAGAACTACCAAGTCAGAGTTTTTGAACAAATGGGAAAAGCCGAAAGAAAACATAACCTATAAAAATCCAAATGTGTCTCCAAATCATAATAAAAACTATTCGTCTTCCCCGAGACCATTTAAAAAACTTAATCATGTGCAATTCGGAGGTCCGGAAGAAGAATCTTCGGAAAACTAATGGTTTCCCACCCGTCCAGTCCGCCCTTGGGGAACATTTCTAGGGCTGATTCTGTAAATTATCTTGTAAATAATCCCCGTGAGGATTTGTTAAGTGAATGTGACTTTAACCATGTTCAGTGGGACTTAGGCCGTACTCCAAACATAGCCATCACTATAAAAAATGTTCAGTACCCTTGTCTGGTAGATTCCGGCAGTGAGGTAAGTGCTTTTTCAGAGACCGTGGGCAATCAAGTCATTACAAATGACTTACCCTTTTTCCCAGTGACAGGAGTACGGGTGTCAGGTGCATTTAAAAATAAGCACAAAAAAATAACACACCAAGCACTCTTGAAATTTTCTTTAGCTGGTAATGAATTCGAGTTTGAATTCTTATTTATCCCCGACTTAGTATACCCCGTTATATTAGGTTGTGACTGGTTAAGATCGGTTAAAGGGAATATAAATCTTGAACACAGTTGTTTGTATGTTAAGCATGATAAAAATATTGTAGAGATCCCGGAAATAAAACCATATCATGACTTTTCGGCGCCAATTTCAAAGCCACTGAAGAAAATTTTTGCAATTAATAAATACCACTCTGTAAATAATAGTCACATTACTGAAACAGCTTCTATAAATGAGGAAATTAGTGCAATTATGTCTTCCTTAGACCTCTCAAATAATGAAAAAAATTATTTTTTCAATTTATTGCAAAAGCATAAACAAATTTTTTCTGATAGACCTGGTTTAACCCAGGAGTATTTTCATGAAATCCATTTAAAGGATGATACACCTTTTTTTCAACCTCCCTACCCCATTCCAGTGGCGCATCGGGAAGCTGTGCAAAAGGTCATTGACTCTATGCTACAGTATGGTATTATTGAGCGAACAAATTCTTGCTCGTACAGTTCACCTTTATCTACGGCTGTCAAGAAGGATGGTACCATCCGAGTAGTACTGGATGCTCGTTGTCTTAATAAGGTCATGCTATCTGATGCCGAACTTCCGAGGAAAATACACGATATTTTGAGAACGTTACCCCCTAAAATTAAATTCATGTCCACCATTGCCTTGACCCACTCTTATTGGCAAATTCCATTAAGGCCAGAGGATAAGAAGTTCACAGGTTTCCTCCATGCGACAAAAACCTATCAATTTCGAGTCTTGCCTTTTGGTTTAAAAACGGCAATTAGTTCGTTTTCCAGGGCCATGGACAAGATTTTGGGGACTGAGTTTAGCGAATTCGTAGTACCCTACGTGGATGACCTTCTGGTCATCTCAGAAACCCTAGACCAACATTTAGAGCATTTAGATAGGCTTTTTACTCGTTTGGCATCTGCAGGCTTAACACTTCGGTTAAAAAAATGTCAGTTTCTTCAAAGAGAAATGAAATTTTTAGGTTATATTCTGGATCAGCATGGGATCAGATCCGATAAGGATAGAGTCCGTGCCGTGTCTGAGTTTCCACAACCCAGGGATAAAAAACATTTACAATCCTTCTTGGGCTTGTGTAATTTTGACAGAATTTTTTGTGAAAAATTTGCGTCACTCGCAGAACCTCTTTGTAAACTACTCAGAAAAAAGGTCAAGTGGACTTGGTCTGATGAACAAGCACAAGCGTTTCAAGGGCTTAAAAATCTCATTGCTCAGGAAGTACTTCTCTATCATGCTGATCAGAACCTTCAATATTGAGTTCAAACGGATTCGAGTGATGTAGGGCTTGGTGCACAATTATTTCAGATACAGAATGGTCAAAAACGAGTAGTGGCATATGCTAGTCGTTTGCTCCTTGATCGAGAGAAATCCTATTGCATCGCCGAAAAGGAGGCCTTGGCTGTGGTTTGGGCACTGTCCAATGGAGGGTTTTCCTACTGGGAAATCACTTCATTATTCTTTCTGATCACCGTGCCTTAACCTATTTACAGACGTGTAGGCTACTTTCCCCCCGCCTTACGCGTTGGGCTCTGGCCTTCCAAGAATACTCATACGAAATCCGTTACATTAAGGGCTCAGAAAACGTGGTCAGCGACGCGCTTTCACGATTCCCAATAGTTCGGTTGCCGGTACCAGACGACAAATGCTTCCGCATTTGTTTCATGGTAAAACTTGGACCAAATTTCGCGCCTGTTATTGCTTCTATAACCGAGGATCAAAAACAAGACCCTAAACTTTCAGAAATTCGACGTAATATTGAAATCAACCCCGCACAGCATCCAAAGTTCGTCATCTTCCAAGATATGCTCTTTCTTAGACAGTCTGAGGAAGAACCATGTCGCCTATGTATTCCAAAAAAGAGGATTACCGACTTTGTTAAGGCTTTTCACGAGTCTTTGGGACATTTCGGTGTCTACAAGACCTGGGTTGCCTTAAAACGGGAAGTTTGGTGGCAGAATATGCATTCCAGCGTAAAATCCATAGTAAAAACCTGCCAAATTTGTCAGATGGCAAAAACCACCATTCTTCCAAAACCACCCTTTAAAAGTATTATTCCCGAAGGTCCAAGGGATCTTATGGCCCTAGACCTATACGGCCCGCTTCCGAAATCTAGGGGCGGCGTGACCTATATTTGTGTTTGCCTAGATGTCTTTTCAAAATTGGTAATTTTGTATCCCCTTAAAAGGGCTACAACGCTTTCTATTTTAAATCGTCTAAGAAACGATTATTTCCCGAAATATGGTCAACCAAAGCGTATTTTGACTGATCACTGCACGCAATTCACGGCGCATGCGTGGAATTCCAATTTAGAAAGACTTGGTATTCAGGTCGTAAAATCTTCAGTGAGGCACCCGGAGGCTAATCCTTCCGAAAGAATAATGAAAGAACTTTCAAGGTTCTTTCGCACCTTTTGCAATGCTAAGCACAAAAAATGGGCCTATGAGATTGATCATCTCACCAACATGTTAAACTGTGTTGTTCACGAATCCACAAATTGTACACCCACAGAGTTGCATAGCGGGAAACCTCCACCTTTACTACTTTCCCATTTAATTAATTTTCCAGAAGTTCAGCAGGCGGCTGATTCTCATATTAAAGTTTATCTGGCGAGAGAGGCCTTGCTGTCAAAAGCAGACCGACGAAATTTCGCACGATCAAAAAATAAATACACGAACTTTAAAATTGGGGACTTGGTTTTACTCAAGGCTGAGCCAAAATCCTCTGTTTTAGATGCGGTCACAAAGAAGTTTATGCTTCTGTTCGAGGGTCCATATAGGATAAAGAAGGTTATTGGTCTTACCTCTTTTATCCTGGTGAATCCCGAAACCAATGAGGAAAGAGGACGTTTCCATAGCTCTCATTTAAAAAGATATATTGAACCATAAAGAAAATTTTTGATTTTACCAGTTTTTCGCCTTTTTATAGTTTTTAATTCAGGTTTGCTCTTTAATTCACCATCTTAAAATCTAGGGGGCAGTTGAGGCGAGATAGTAATAGTTGTAATATAAATAAAATATATGAACACCCTGTATTAGAAAATATGTAAAATCAACAGAAGGTTAGTTAAGGCACCTTCGCCAAATTATAGTATTTAATTTTTTCGCGCCAATAATTTAAATATTTCTCAAGGACTTTCTTAGGGAAAAATCCTTGACAGTTTGACAGTTGGTCACTTGTTACTGACTACCGTGATCAACAACACCAATTGTTAAGATTTTGGTGTAACTTGAGTTATTGAAACCATCCTCAGGATTAATGCAAATTTCTCATGAAATTTGAGTTATCTGGTGCTTTCAGGTAATATTTATTTAAATATTTCTGCTTATAAAATACTAATTTCTAAACTTTCAGTTTTCAGTTATACGAACCTTAACTAACCTACTACGTTTAAACAACAGTATAATAATAAAGTCTGGTCGATCAACTTCTTCGTTTACTCTGAGCAACCCACTGACACCCCGAGAGTGAACAAGGTATTCTTACACGGCGCCCTAATCTCTTCAAAAGTTTACATTGTCACAATACGGTTTTTTCTGAAAATAAACATTTTTGCAAATAACAAAAAAACTACACAGTGGATTTAATTGATTTATTTTTTAATTTGAAGCTTAAGTCCTTAACTTTTATTTATTTAATTTAAGTTTCTGGTGCAAACATGTTTAAACTGGGTTTAAATTGCTTAAATAGTCATGTTTTTTTTACCCAATCTTTTTTGATGCAATTTAACCACAAACTCAAATGTTTCCATAAGTTTTAAAACTTATTCTAAAAGCCACACTTATTGTGACTGATTCCTTCTTTTATTTTTTATCATAAGTCTTCTCATTTAGGAGAAATTAAAGTTTTTCGGAAAAAGTGACTTTTTAATCAGTGGGCTAGTGCCACCCCTGTAAAACTGTATATGACGGAAAAGCGTCGATAGAATATAAAAATCTATTGCACTTCTATAACTTTAGCTTAAATAAATACATTTAATTAACACGTTTTCTGCGTTAGCAACTTTTTGGTTCCCAGCTCAGACTGCGTTTTGAGGCATATATGTCGAACGAACTTTGCACAGACTGTTTAAATCTCTAATGGTACTCCAAAAACAAGTTTTAACGTCTTTTTAAGGACTTTTTGCTTTTTAATTTTTTTTAAACAAAATATATTATCAAATAAAATAACAATAAACAAATTTTAAATTTTATTAAAATTATTTAATAACAATTATAAACACAAAAAAACGTATTAGCTGGCCACTCTAAGACGTCGATACCGACATCTCTTAAGTATCGTCTGACATTTGCTGCAGTATGCGGCTTTGCATTGTCTTGCATGTAAATAAAGTCATCGCCTATAAATCCGGCGTAAGGTACGACGTGCTCTTCCAAAATTTCTTCGACATACCTTTCCGCTGTAAGACTTCGCCTTTGCCGTCCACGTTCTTCCCTTATAATAAAAACGGGTTCAGTTTTAGCTTCCAATGATATACCTCCCCATATCATGCACGATCCACCACCATAACTAACTTTTTCTGCAATGCAGGCCTGTGCATAACGTTCTCCAGGACGTCGGTAGACACGCTGTCTTGCATCATTCCCAAATAGACATATCCTGGTTTCATCAGAAAACATAACCTTTGCCCATTGGTTTCTGTCCCAGTTTAAATGTCTTCTTGCAAACTGCAGCCTGGCACGACGATGGTTAGCAGTGAGTTTAGGTCCAGTTGCGGCCTTATAAGAGCAAAGGTTTCTTTCAAAAAGCCTTCGACCAATAGTGGACCTACTTACTGCTACACCTCTTGTTTCTTGAAGCCGTGATCTCAAATTAACTGAATTTAGACGACGATTCCGCAGGGAATTAAGCTCGATAAATCGGTCATCCCGAGCGGACGTGCACCTATGTCTGCCAGCTCCTTGGCGTCGACTAAAGGAACCGGTCTCCTCAAAACGTTGGAATACTCTTCTTACCGCTGCTCTCGTAATATTTAACTGTTGAGCAACATAACGCTGACTGTGCCCTTCTTGTAGCAGAGCTACAGCTTGGGCAGCTACTTCCGGACTTGTTTCCATTTAAATAATACAATTAAATAAAATGTTAACGAGTTAAAAAAGTATTGTCACATAAGTGACAAGTCTTGTCAATCATAAAAAAAGTTAGTTACAGGGGTGGCACTAGCCCACCACTTAAAAAGTCCTTATTTACCAAAAAAACATAATTTCTCCTAAATGAGAAGACTTATGATAAAAAATAAAAGACGGAATCAGTCACAATAAGTGTTTTAAAACTTATGGAAAGATTTGAGTTTGTGTTTAAATTGCAACAAAAAAGATCGAGTAAAAAAAACATGACTATTTAAGCAATGTAAACTCAGTTTAAACATGTTTCCAACAGAAACCTAAATTAAATAAATAAAAGTTTACGATTTAAGCTTCAAATTAAAAAAAAAACAATTAAATCCATTGCGTAGTTTTTTTGTTACTTGCAAAAATGTAAATTTTTAGAAAAAACCTTATATCTCCTAAACGAGAAAAGGAAAATTAAAAAAATTAAAAAGAGATTACTTCCATTTAATTAGGCTATAAAATCAATTAATTAAAAAAATATGCAGTGGCGAACCATGCGCATATCGAAAGGTGCAGTAAAAAAACATAGCTGTGCACTTTTCATTGCTGCCGGTATAAAAAAAGATGTTTAATAATTTTTATTCCAGTAAGTAAGAGCTAAAAGTTCAAGCTTCAAAATAAAAAAAAGATCGAATAAATCCATTAAATAGTTTTGGAGATATTTGCATTCAAAAATGTGTATTTTTTTAGGTGGGCCGATATTTTTGAGCAGAAGTGTAATATAAACATCATCTGGAGTGTATCGTTATAATTTAAACTTTTCAATAGTCACTGGTAAATGAAGACATTTTTTTTATGAAATCAAAATACATACTACTATTTTTTTTTATTTATACTTTTTAGATTTTAAAGAAACTTATTACCTATAAAATATTTAGTTTACAATTTTTTTTTTTTTTTTTGAAGAATTATTCTATAAAACCCCATGGTACTGTATCAATTTTCTAATGTCCTTCTTTTATCTTCAGCATTGTTTAAAGATATTTTATGAGTTTTTGTCTTATATACATTATGTAAATTATGTGTTATTCTACTGAATGAGGCGATTTTTTTTTGTTTTCACTGTCAAATAAACAATTTTTATAGTCTTCAAAAGTTAACTTTTAAGATGCCTGTAAGCCAATACCCTTGGATTTTTTAATTGTTTCTTTGTTTGCCGTATGTAATAAAATGGCATACATTTTTGCTTTAAGCCCTACAAAACTTTTAATCAATTCATTTCGTCTTTAATTAAACCAATAACTTTATTGTTTTGTTGTTTAATAGAATATTATTAGGAGGATAATCGCTCTTTTCATATAATATATTTCCATCTCTATGTATTGTAAAATAAAAATCATTACAGAATATTTGGTACAAAAGGCTGTCCGTATTGGAATAAATAATCTTTAAATGTTTTATCAAGTTTTTTAAAATAATTGTAGTGATAGTCATATAGTAAATATTTGGAAATATCCAAAATGGTCATACCTATGTAGACTGGTTTATTATATACAATATTTGTAACTTTTAATTGAATAGCAATTAAATTCACATCGAATATCGTAAATGAATGAAAATTAGACAAAGAAGAGTATTTTTGGGCTCCAAAAGCACCATCCCAACCAGACACGATCTTTATTATTTTGTGCTTTCTTTTGACAAGATTTCCCAAAAATTATAATGACATGTAATTTATAAAGATCTTTTTCATATTTAAATTTTGCTTTAAAATTGATATATTTTTCAAGCCATTTTGATTGTCTGAATCGTAAAACTAGATGAATTTTAACAAGTTTTAATCCATTATTTAAAGCCTTCATTAATGTTTTGTAATGCACAACATATTTTTCTTTTTTATAAAACGTTATCATTAATTTTTTATTTTTTTCACGATTACCAGTAACAGAAAAGTGTTCCGGTAAAAAGGGCAAATCTACATGTTCTTTATGTAAGTGGATACTCAATAGTAACTTCCAAAATAAAGCCTATTTCCGGTTCTTCACTTTGCTCAATTTCACCCTTTGAATTAAAGTAGGAAAATTCTTTACTTAATAGAAAATTTTCTATATCGCCGAACCTTTCAGTATCTACCCATTTAAAATCTGAATACGGTAAAGAGTCAGTCATTGCTAAACCATATCGATTGTGTAGAATGAAAAGCTCGTATATCGGTTTTCAATAAATTTGTCACTGACATTAAATGTCTTTGTCAAAACTTAAAAATGTAGGGGAGATTATATCACCATGTGCATATTTTTTTCTTGTAAGCCCTAATTTTCAAAAATAAATATATTTTACTTAAAATTTTGTCAGTATTTAAATTTGATTTACATTTTGCTTTCCACCAAAATCTCGGAATACTTACTGTCCGAGAAGTAGCTGGAAAGCAGTCCTTGGATTGGTAAAAAAATCATGTTTTGTATTGCCTATTTTTGCGTTTTATGGCTTTATATGCAAAAACACATTTAAGTAAAAAAATCTGTCTGTAGGTCTGTCGGTACACAACTTAAACTATAAATTTCCCGATTCAATTTTTTTTTTTTTGGTGATTATCGGGCCCGCGGGTTGGGAAAGTTTTTGGATGAAAATCTTGCATAACTTGAGAGAATCCGTAATAAACCAAAGAAGTGCACTGAAAAAAAATCTACAAAGCTACGAAATACATACGAAAAACTATTTTATCGATAACACAGGACCACAAAAAAAAAATAAAGTTAGTTTTTTATAATCCAAACTTTATTTTTTCTAGGTATTTTTGGACGCTTAAAACGAAAATGGCAATTAAAAAAATTATAATTGCCCCTCCGATAAAAGTTTATTAATAGTATTGAATTGTTATTTTGGTTCCAAAATAACTAAAAAATATTTTTAAATTGTTAAAAATAATCAAATTTTTGCTCCTCCAATAGAGGTTATGTGATATTATAAAATAGTAAAAATATTTATTTAGCCAAAAACAATCGTGTACAATTTTAAAATGTGCTATTGCGTAGTCATTTGAAAACGATCCACCCCAAATACCTTGTAAACTAAGCACAATATAAAAATTAACAATTATTTCATTTTGTGCTTAGTTTGCGAGGTATTTGGTGTGGATTATTTTCGAATGATCACCGTACCCTGTATTACGCAATAGTATATTTAAAAAATGTTCCCGATTGTTTTCGGCGAAATAAGTATTTTTTACAATTATTTTAGGACAAAAATAACTATTTTATTTCAATTAACTTTTATTTGACGGGCAAAAATTCAATGATTTTTAACATTGCCTTTGCTTAATAAAGTTTAGATATAATATTTATCGGTAATTAAAAAATTATCTGTGATCTCATCTACGCGATCGATATAAATTATTTATGTCAAAATACATGATATAGTTTTCTTCACAGTTTACATCAAAGTTAGACTGATTATTAGCTGTTGCGTACTGACAACAAACTTGTACAAGCCCACCTCTTAACTCATTTTCAATAAACAAAATCATATCGATGTCTTTTAAAATAGCCAATTGTACATTGCACATTTTGAGCATAGCATCCCAGGAGAAAGCGGCTACAGTTAAATAATAAACAGGGTCTAATTCATAATGTTGTAAACAACATTTCCTATAATTTTCAAAAACGTCCGCTAGTATTAAAACGTCAATTGAAAGGTAAATATTGGTATAGTTGTTAAGGTTTTTACATTTAAATATATTCCATACTGATTGTGCTGGTCTATAAGCTGAATCAGTTATATCTGAATTGTTTAGTTTGTTAAAGAAATGGTTCTTACTAGGTAATTGTGGTTCCAATAAAACAGAGTGAGAATTAATATAGTCATAAGGAAAAACCCTTTTTCTTTGAGCTAAATTAAATTGATCATCGTTAGTAAAATGCTTTCGATTATCGATCTGTAGTCAAAGATGCAGCTAATTTTGCAAGAGACGTTAATATAAATTTATATGAATATAAAAATTTCATAGTTTATCGATCTGTAGTCAAAGATGCAGCTAATTTTGCAAGAGACGTTAATAGAAATTTATATGAATATAAAAATTTCATCTTGATACCGCATGATGTTTTACTAGTTGATATATATTTTTTTCTTTTGTCAATGTTATAACATCTATTGGTTTAGAATCGTAATTCCTTGATAATGAAATTACCCTCGTAAGAGGACATGCTATGCAAAAAAATTGGTACAAATAATGACTTTTTTGCTTGTAAATTACAATTATTACATCAGGCTTGCCTATATTTAGAAGTAATATGATCGAGGTCCATGACTTTATAATTTTTCAGTATAGGGTCGTTTACATACAGTGCGGTCCAAAAGTCACCCCCCCCCTCTTAACTTTTGAACGAGTTGAGATATCGATTTCAAATTTAGAACTCTTAAATAAGACAACTTAAACTATCTTTAAGAATATATTTGATACTTTTATCTCTTAAAATGTGGGCAGGGGGGCATGGGGGGAATTTTTTTTTAAATGGAAAGGGGGGTCGTGTGATACATTATTTTAAAGCCTTTAAAATTTTCTATATAAAAAAGTCCAAACCATACATTTTTAAATTTTTTAAACATGTTTTTTAAGGTTTTGATTTTTCAGTTTTTTGTGCTAAAAAAATAAATTTTTAATTTATTTTTCGTTAATTTTTATTTATGTCAATTAAAATTAGTTGAAAAGTATAATTTACTTTTTTTCATTATGAAATTAGGCATTTTTAAAAAATTGGTTGGATTTTTTAGAGAAATTTTGACAAAAATACCCATTTTCAACCCTATTTTAAACCCAAAAAAAAAAATAAAAAAAAAATTAAAAATATATAGGTAAATGAAGAATTTTATAAGCTTTAAAATGATGTATCACACGACCTACCTTTCCATTTAAAAAAATTTCGCCCCCTGCCCACATTTTAAGAGCTAAAAGTATCAAATATATGCTTAAAGATAGCTTAAGTTGTCTTATTTAAAAGTTCCAAATTTTAAGTCGATATCTAAACTCATTCAGAAGTTAAGAAGGGGGGGTGACTTTTGGACCGCTCTGTATATTGCACACAACAGATGCATTATGAGTATTCATATCTTCAAGGTTAAGTGTCATTGGTTTATTGAAGTGTAGATATTTAGAAATGTTTGCACATTCTTTTCTCATTTCTGTAATAAACCATTTTATCGGGCTTTTTTCATTGTATAATTTAAATTTATTTAATTTTTTGTCAAAAGAACAAACTATTTCATATGCGACGCTATACGGCACATGTTTCTGATAATTTTGTCAAAACGAAGTCGATGTAGAGGGTTCGCAGGTATCAAATGGTTGTGTAATACACTCTATGTCTGCATATATTACAAATGGATGTTTATTACAATTTTTTTTCGTTAATAAATTGAATAAAGTTGTGTTCGGAAAAGAAAAAGAGTCCATTTTACCGCAATCAATTTCATGGGACTCTAGTGCAGATAAATTTTGAAAATAATTTAAGTAATTATCACAAATAAATTTACTACTTTTAGATTTTGTCAATTTGTTTCCACACAATTTGGATAAATTGTTTACTAGACAGTAATGAGAAAATTGATTTTCTTTTAATAGCAACAAATTTACATGAATAGGTTTTTTTGTTTTGTGTGATACACGGGACCCTCAATTTTTATTTTTCCCTCGTTGGGTAAAACAAAAATATTTATCGAATATGTTGGATTTTGTTTTTCAAATTTCCCAATATCCGAAAGTTTAATGGGAAACTTAATACAGCTCAGATTAAATAGACTCTTAAAGTTTTTAGGATAGTCAAAAACATTGTCAGATACAATATTATAGGTTTTGGCTAAAATTTCCTCTAAAGCAAAACCCGACCCACTTTCTGAAAATTCTTCCATCTTTTTTAAAATGTTTAGTCTCATTTCAGTAAAAGTATTATATATTTCATATTTTGAAAAAATTTCAAATGTAGCTGTATTAAAACTTTTGATGTCCCTTATCAGTTCTTCTTTATCATTAACTATTGAACACTTTATATAAACAGCTGATAATATTACATTAGACTTTACGCTTATCAATAATTTTAAGTAATATTCAATCTTATCTCGATAGAGATTATATGCATTTGATAAAAACTCCTCTGGTAACTTACAGCTTATGTTGACGATTGTTCCAGTAAAAACTCTATTTTTCAGTGCTGTGGTAAACTGTAACAATTTTTTAAAATTAATAAAATAAAAAAAAAATATATATATATATATATATATATATATAATTAAAAAAAAAATAGACCAAGTCCAAACCATTTTACAAACATGTAGTTATTACCAACAAAAATAAACTGTCAATTTGATTTGGTTGAGCTAGAGAAAAAGCACTATTTGTATAGGTATTTAGTTCTAATCTATCTTCTGTGAATGGATTAATAAATTTAAATAATGGTATTTCATTTTTTTGTGTATTTAAATTAATTTTATTATTATCATTATGTGATTTTTTACTTGAAGAGTCATCAGTATATTCTGGATTTTGCATAGAACTAGTAGGAATATTTACTTTCGATATTTTTATTTATATATAATTTAAAATTGAAATTGAACTTGATTTTGAGCTTAAAATTTATTTTAAGTTTTAAATTAATATCTTAGAAAATTGAGTTCAAATTTAATTTAACATATAGTTCAGTTATGATGCTATGTTTATTTTATAAATTAATAATTAGAAAATAGGAATTGAACTCAATATATAATGATTGACAAACTTGAAAATTGACTTAAATTCAATTGTAGATCAAGCTGTAGTTTCCAATGAAGTCGTCAGTTAATTCTTGGATTAACCTCGTCCAGTTGTAATACTAGTCTTGATTCCACTATAAGGTAGGCTTTAGGCTTCGGCTTTGGTAAGATGTGTCACTCCAACTAAGAGTAGAAACTCACGGTTACTTCTTCTGTTCAGACAAAGTCCTCAGGATTGTCCCACTAAGAGTTATCTCACGGTTATCAGTTTATGAAACCTCAGGATTATCCAGGTTATTTGCGCTGACTACAGATGAACCTTTGGAGTATCCCACGTCTGACACCGAAAATTGATGTTGTATACCTCGATATACAAGGTGAACTTTTAAAAAGACAGTTTCTGACACCAGGGTAAATCAAAAACTAAGAAAAAAAATTCCATACATAAAAGTCGAAAAATCGCTTTTAAGGCTACTATGGCCCTTTAAAATTGGTGCATTTTTAGGAGACCATAGCCCCCTTAGGATTGATTTTTGGAAGTACCTGTATATGACTTTTTTCTCTTAGTTTTTGATGTACATTAGGGTGGGTAAAAAAAAACGACTATTTTTTTTTACTTTATACTCTGAAAAATCGGTTCTCCGCTTTACAATTTTCCATTTTTTCCTCAGTATTAGAAACAAAAATTCATATCTCTTTGACAACTGTTCGTTAAAAAGTATTTCTCTTCATATTATTGTAGGAAATTGAACGCTCTAAAAAAAAGGTCTTTTACAATTTTTTCGTAAACCACACCGTATATCAAAGGTTAAAGTTTGATTATTTTAGGAGACTTTTTTGTTTTGCTTTTGAATTTTATAACTCGCTTACAAAAAATTGTTATGAATTGCCCAATTCATAGTTTTGTAGGAAATTAACTGCTCTAGAAAAATGGTCTCTTATGATTTGTCGATTAAATTAAGCGTTTAAAAGATATTCATCGTCAAACTTCAATGCTTACTAATTTTAATAGTTTTTGATGAATAATTCGAAAAATTTCAATTTAATTTATGAGTTTCACGAAAAGGACATGGCACATACCTTATGGAAAATGGCCCTCGGTTAAATTGCTTCAAATTTTAGTGTTATAGAGAATGACCTCCTGAAAAAAAGTCTCCATAGGCACAAAAAAATGTATGGTGCCGTTTGGCCGCTATGGTCATTTAAAGACCATACAATCTAGATAGGTACTTAAATCGTTGTTTATCGGTATGTATGTGTGTTTTTATAATTTTAAATGAGTGATTAATAGTTTATGTAATATTTGAAGGCAAGTTAGTGTATGTGGGTATCTTTTATTTAAAATTTTTGGGTGTATATGGGCAGTGTCGGTGCAATCAGGTTTAGGTAGGTGGATTTGTGAGGTTTTTTTTTTAATGGATTTATGTAGTATTTATTTTGTATGTCTTAATAGTTATGTGCATTTCTATTAATTTTATGTGGGTTTGTATGGGTGGTTTTGGGTTTGGACCAAACCAAAAAGTCCAATCAATTTCATAAATACCCACACACCTGTAACTAAAGTTTAGGTAAACCTATGTACATCCACAAATACTAAAAAAAATACATTAAAACTTATAAAAACCCATAAATAACCATACACACTCACACTACCTTTACACATCCTATATAAATACTATAAAAAGCTATAAAATCCCGTAAAAAAAAAACATAAATAATACATATATACCCATACAGACCCACCTATAACCATAGCTACCCATTTGCATCGATAAATACTAAATAAATCCATTAAAACTAATAAAAACTCATAAATACCCATAAATACCCAAAACAACCTATAGGTTGTATAGATACAAACCCACAAAAATTAATAAAAATTCACAAAATTATTAACATATAAAATAAATACTACACATCATTAAAACCCTCACAAATCCACATACATACACCTAAAAATAGTAAATAAAAGATACCCACATACACTAACTTGCCTTTAAATATTATATAAACTATTAACCACTCATTTAAAATATATAAAAACACACATACACACCGATAAACAACGATTTAAGTACCTATATAATCATCTAGATTGTATGGTCTTTAAATGACCATAGCGGCCAAACGGCACCATAATTTTTTTTGTGCCCATGGAGACTTTTTTTCAGGAGATCATGCTCTATAACATAATAAAATTTGAAGCAATTTAACCGAGGGCCATTTCCCATAAGGTATGTGCCATGTCCTTTATACAAATTTGAGTTTCTATCGTAAAAGTAACTCTTATAGAAGTTTCCCTTTCGAAAATT
The DNA here is from genome assembly GCA_958510825.1 of Brachypterus glaber. Taxonomy (NCBI): domain Eukaryota; kingdom Metazoa; phylum Arthropoda; class Insecta; order Coleoptera; family Kateretidae; genus Brachypterus; species Brachypterus glaber. The sequence continues at coordinate 43,504 of CAUEHQ010000764.1, read as the reverse complement.
TATTTGAAACTTTTTTATTTTAATAATATTTTCATAAAATTTATCTTTATAATAACTTATTATTTTATTATTATTATTTTCAAAATTTAATAAATCATTGACTCTGAGTTAGAAATAATGCACGATTTTTTTTTCAATATAACCAAACATACGTAGGACTAAAAAAAAACGAGACAAATAGTTTAAGACATTTCTCTTTTCATAGGAACTCAAATTTGTGAAACTCATAAATTAAATTGAAATTTTTATGAAATATTCATCAAAAACTATTAAAATTAGTATGCAATGAAGTTTGACGATGAATATCTTTTAAACGCTTAATTTAATCGACAAATCATAAGAGACCATTTTTGTAGAGCAGTTAATTTCCTACAAAACTATGAATTGCGCAATTCATAACAATTTTTCGTAAGCGAGTTATAAAATTCATAAGAAAAACAGAAATGTCTCTTAAAATAATCAAACTTTAACCTTTGATATCTTTTAAACGGTGAGGTTTACGAAAAAATTGAGACCTTTTTTGTAGAGCGTTCGATTTACTACAAGAATATGAGAAGAGATACTTTTTAACGAACAGTTGTCAAAGAGATATGAATTTTTGTTTCTAATACTGAGGAAAAAATGGAAAATTGTAAAGCGGAGAACCTTTTTATCAAAATTAAGAGCTCATATTTGGTGAGAATTTTCTAGAGGTGTCTAGCAACCGATTTTTCAGAGTATAAAGTAAAAAAAATAGTCGGGTTTTTTGACCCACTCTAATGTACATTGCGTAATTGAAATTTCGTTTGGACTTTTTGTTTTGTTTCGTCCTCGAACCTTCAAATTATTTTTTCTCGAAAACGGTTAATACTACAGTATTACAGCAAGAGTACCTGATTTATGTATTTCGACCTGAGGATACATATTCCAAAAATAAAACCACAAAAAACTGATAAGGCCTTCCCGTTTCGCACACCCCTGGTTAAAATAAGTAAATTATGATAACATACGAAGATGTGCCTTATCAAGATTAATTTACATTCAAAACCTCGTTTTTCAAAGGGTTTCTGAGTTGTTTTTAGACATATGTTTATAGGAACTTTTTTCATATTTTCCTATGTAATATCACCCCTTAAAATTAATGACCATATTTCTGAATAACCAAAAACAATCCTGATTGAGAACTGTTGGTAAAATACCTGTATGCCTAGCTTAAAGCGTTCTTAAGTTATCGTGCACACAAGATTTCCCGGACAGACCGATCGACCCATCGACTGATATTTTTTTTTGCTCGAAACTGATTTATATCGGCATAAAACGTCATAAAACGCAAAAATACCCAAAAAAAAATTGAAAACTTGTGCACGAACACAGGGCTTTTCAAAATTTTTAAAATTTTCAAAATTGAAAGCAAAAAATTTACATTTTTAAAGTAATTTCAAGGTCAACTTTGTTTTTTAAATAGTAGTAGTAGTAATAGTAATAGTAATATTAATAGTAATAGTAATTTATTAACCAATTTTTGATACACAAGGTACATGTTGGTATGTCAAAATAACATCAAGTTACGATAAAAGTAAAAAATAATATGTCATTTTAATTTAGGACTTACACTAAAAGATTCACAAAACATATAAAATAAAAGAACAGAAAAAAACTATTAAAAGAATTATTAAGTGTACAAGTTAATAGAGTAAAAAGACTTTTCCAATAAATAGGATTTAAGCGTACGTTTAAACACATTTATGTTACTAATATTTCGAATATTTACAGGTAGTTGTAATATTCCCAGTCTGTCAGTATATGAGTTTCTGACAATGTTAAAATATTCAGGATATTTTTTTAAAAACATTACACATTTATAAATATAAATACACGGGACAGTTAAAATATTTTTATCTTTAAAAGTTTGTTGACAACTAGCTCTATAACCTACATTAAAAATAAGTCTTATATGCCTCTTTTGCGCTTCAAGAACTTTGTTGATACCACCTACACATCCCCAGCAAATTATGTTATAAGACAAGTGGGAGTATGCAAGTGAGTAATAGATACTTAAAATACCGGCTTCATCCAAATCACTTTTTAACTTTAAAATTGCTAAAAAAGCATTATTCAATTTTTTGCATACACTAGCAATATAATCATGAATCAGATGGAGATTGATAAATTTAATTTTTTTCTATGTTTAAATTGTTTGTATAATGTAAAGTCCAATAGAGTATAAAACACCTTTCGACAAAGGTCCTTGAACGACTCTAAACTGAAATAAATAAATAAAAGGTCATTGTTAAAAATTGTGCCAAAAAATTTTACAGACATTGATAGATAGTGGTATGTTTAAGATACTAAAGTTACTATTCGGTCTTTTCCTATTAAAAAAAATTACTGCCATTGTTTTAGAATTATTTAAAACAAGTATATTGGCTTTGTACCATTCTTCAAATCTATGAATTACCTCTTGAAGCAAATTATGCAATTCTAAAGGTGAGGCAGACGAGATAACTATGGTAGAATCATCGGCAAATAACACAACTAAAGCAATTTTTATAAAAAGAGGAAGGTCATTAATGAAGATAAGAAAAAGAAGAGGGCCAAGGATTGAACCCTGGGGCACACCTAATTTAGAAAAGAAAGAATTGGAATTAAAATTATTTAATTTAATATAAGTTGTCTTTGTATCATGTACGAGTATACCCAGTCACAAATATTCCTTGATACACCCATACTTAGCAGTTAGCAATAGAAACATATATTTTTTACTGCTATTTAATTATCCTTAAAAAAATAAAAATCTATTGTAAAAAACTTTTTTGACCCGGCTTTTAGTTGTAGAGATAACAGCAACACAAAATTAAAAATGTTGGATCTCCGACGGACTCGACCAGTCAATTCCCTATGTATTTTGAGCCGATGAGGTCGAAATTTAAAATTTAGCTCCTATTTTTAATATAACCTCAAAAAACTTATCAACAAATATAATGTTAGAGGGGGCGTGGCCTACTAGGAAATTTATACCTGCATCATAAAATGGCATCTGGAGACAAATTTATTCATATAAATAAATCCTAATATATTTTAGCAATCATTTTTAGACATTATTTCGTTATATTTATTTATAAAATAGCCATCTTTTTAGGTAGCCCTAAATATTTTTCGTGTAATGTGCTGTTATACTTCGATAAATACGTTTACCTCTCAGAAAAACTTTATATTTAGTTAGTTAACATTTATTTATACATTCAGGATCTTAAAATATTTTTTCAATTATATTACAGTGGTGCCAGACTTACTATAATTTTTACTTTTGGGTGATAATATTTTTTTAAACTTATTATGGAAATATTATTTAGTAATAAATATATTGTAATTTATTATATCTATATTTAATTCTCCTAAAAAAAATAAATTTTTTTAGTGTTTTTAATTTTTTAAAAATTTGAACTTTTTTTACGGATAATTATCAAACTAGGCACATAGCTGTCTAAAATGAGTATTTTCTACTATAGATTACGTTTTAATAATGGAATTTAAAAAATATTTAAGGTTAGAATAAGGTTAGAAAAAAGGTTAGAAAAAGGTTGTATGTATATTTAGAAATTTTTGAAGCATACTTTTTTTCTAACATAACCTATCTTAAAGCATTTTCTCTCCTGATTCTGAATATTTTTTCAGATTTGGCTACGACCGCACAGTTTTTATATACAGAGTGTTTTAGAAAAAAAAACACCTTTTTCCAAATGACTGTAGAATTTATTTTTATGAATATTTTTTAATCAAATTCGGGTCACATATAAAAAAAAAGATGCGCTTTTAAGACTGGAAGATTTTTTTAAATATCGACCCCCATTTTTTTTACACTGAAAAAATTTTTTTTTGCTGTCAAATTTTCAAAAGATGGATTTTTTTTACGTAACCCCAATTAAAACATTTTGTATTTATCTGGCTTTATTTTGATTTTTGAATTTTTAATAGGGATCTTCCAGAAGTGGCGCTACATCAATTTTAAGTTCGTCAAGACTGAAATTTTAACACCGGTATGAGCGCTATTCAGCGAGCTGGAGCAGTACGTAGCTAGTCGTAGGTGTTTAAACTATAAAATATACAGTATTCGTTTATTAAATAAATGATTATACAAAAAAAAAACAACGTATTTAGCTTAATTTTATCTACCAGCCCTAATGGCTTGCGTTAACAAATATATCTTAACCTAAAAATAATGTAAATGTTTCTTACCTTTTTTTCTTTTGTATGCAGTTCTATCAACTTCTAATACAGACCAACAGTAATCACTCATCATAGCAGGATTTCCTTTTCCCTGAAATCGCTTTTCCATATTCGCAATTTGTTGGTGAAATCTTTCACCTTGCTCCTCACTGACGGCGCCGAGATTAGGTGGAAAGTAATCCAGATGTGAATGTAGAAAATGTATTTTAAGGGACATTCTACATCCCAACAATCGGTAGTTTCTTATAAGAGATTTCACCCGAGCTACATAATTCTTTTCCCTTTTATTACCCAAAAACCCAGAGATAACAAGTTTAAATGAATGCCAGGACAACTTCTCAGTCTTTAAAAGTTTTGACTCAAAATTCCTATCTTTAACAATTTTTCTGATTTGTGGTCCTACAAATAAGCCCGCTTTAATTTTGGCTTCTGACAGCATCGGGAACTTTTCATTTAGGTACAAAAATGGTTCTCCTTCCTCTTTCAATGCCTTTACAAAATTTTTCATTAGCCCAATTTTAATATGTAGAGGGGGTAATAGAATTTTTTTGGGTCAACTAGTGGATTGTTCATAACATTATTACAACCTGATGCAAACGTTTTTCTTTTTTCCCACTTTTTAATTTTGTAATGCTTCTTTACAGCTCGGCTATCCCATAAGCACAAAAAAACAAGAATATTTAGTAAACCCACCTTGCATTCCTAACAAAATTGCCATTTGTGTTCTTCATACTTAATTTCATTCAAAACTATTTTCATATTTTCATATAATTCTTTTATATTTGTAAAATACGCAATAGGAATTGAAGGCTTCTTGTTTCCATTGTGTAATAAAACAACCTTCAAACTAGATTTTGAAGCATCTTCAAAAAGATGCCACTCGGATGGCCTATTATATGGATGTTTAATCTGGTCCATTAATCCTTGTATGTTATTACAATAACAAAGATCGTCCTTCATTTCATAAAAGCGGGAAAACTTAAGCTCTCGATTACGGTATACAGTAATCTTTGTGTCTTTTTGTAGTAGGTTAAACTGTTTTATCCTTGAACCCAAAAGTTCAGATTTTTCTTTACATAATCCCAAGTCTCGCACCAAACTATTCAGGCCATCTTGCTCTAACAAATGAATTTCATTATAGTCAAATGGCGAATCTTGAGATGTCGCAGTCATATACTCCCCCATTTCAATATCTTCAGATTCTTCATTTACATTTTCGTTTATTTCAATATCTTGTTCTTCCATTTCAATATCTTGCTTCAAAACATTTGTGTTACTAACATTTTCTTTTAATTTTGGCAATGTTCCAGATTTTACATTAGGATAAACAACGTTACTTTTGCCTTTCCAATTTGGCCCACGGTTAATCTTGGTTAAACAAAAATAGCAATCTTCGTGGTGGTTATAAGGTTTATGCCACAATGCAGGAGTTAAAAACTGAATAGAGTTATTATTCATTTTTATGTAACATGAATTACAACACTTGTTGTGTGTCCAGTCCTTTTCCAAATTTAGAATTTCTTCGTACAAATACCCGTAAGTATGACTTTTTAGTTAATTCTGAAATTGGACGTAAATGTTTATAGCTTTCATAACTTCCACAAACATAGCAGAACTTTTCCGTAGAATTTAAACAAGGCATAATGACATTAAGCCATTAACTAATGAATATACAAGTTACGTTAACATTATATATTTTAATTTAACTAATGGTGGAGTTAAAAAAATATCGAAATTACCTGGATTAAAATAAATGAATTATAATTCATTTATTTTAATTCCGATAATCCCGGTAATTATAATTATTAATAATTACCTGAAATAAAGTTAGCTAGTTAACATAAACTAATTAAATTACCTAAAATAAAGTATTAAATATTTTTATATACCTGTTAGAAATAAACACGGAAAAGAAGCGCCACATTTAGTTTTAAGGCATATGTACTGTTCCGACACGCTCAAAAGTGCTCCTACCATGGATATTGGTGTTAAACTTTCCGACGCGAAGCACTGAAAATTAATGTAGCGCCACTTCTAGAAGCTCCCCATTAAAAATTCCAAAAGCAAAATGAAGCCAGATAAATAGAGAATGTTATAATATGAGTAGCATAAAAAAATCCATCTTTTAAAAATTTGAGAGCAAAAAAAATTTTTTCAGTGTAAAAAAAATGGAGCGCCACATTTAAAAAAATCTTTCAAAGTCTTAAACGCACATCCTTTTTTTTTATTTTAAGTGAACCGAATTTGATTAAAAAATATTCATAACAATAAATTCTACAGTCATTTGGAAAAAGGTGTTTTTTTTTTCTAAAACACCCTGTATATAAAAACTGTGCGGTCGTAGCCCAAATATGAAAACAGATTTGAAATCAGAAGAAAAAATGCTTCAAGATAAGATATGTCAGAAAAAAAAGTACATTTTCTCTGTGGGATAGTGTTATATTCACGAACAACAGCACATATATAATATTACTGTCTAATTCATCAAGGAGAATAAAATCTTTTAGTGTTTTTATTTTATTTTTTGAGAATTTTTACGGATCAATATCAAACCTAGGCACATATCTGTATGAAATGAGTATTTTCCACTATAGATTACGTTTTAATAATGGAACTTAAAAAAATATTTAAAGTTAGAATAAGGTTAGAAAAAAGGCTGGAAAAAGGTTAGGTAACTAACGTTAGATTTATGTATTTTATAATGTTTTTGTCAAACACTAGTTTTTAAGGTTAGATTTATGTATTTTATAACATTTTTGTATGTCACTAATATAATGTTATGTTATAGATTTATGTACTTTTCTACCAGGGATATCATTGCCAAAAGTATATTTTTTAAGGTTAATTATATTGAAAATGGGAGACAACTTTCAAATTCCGACTTCAAATTCGGATTGAGCGGCTCAAAAAACATAGGAATTGACTAGTCGAGTCCGTAGGAGATACAACTTTTTTAATTTTGTGTGGCTGTATTATCTATGCAAAAAGTCCGATAATAAAAAGTTTTTTAGAAAAGATTTTAATTTTTTCGAGGAGAATTAAATAGCAGTAAAAAATATATTGTTCTATTTAAAAAAAAATTACCTTGAAAACGTAAATACATAGATTTAGATGGAGCTATAAAGTATAAATTCCTGATTTCTGTTTAAATATATATATATATATATATATATATATATATATATATATTTCAAAATTAAAAAATTATCATGTCTACCTCCAAAGTTTTTTATTGAAGCATTTTATTTATAAAAAATAGCTACAATTGTTTCGACCCTTGAATTGAAGCTAAAATAGTCAAAAAATTAAAAACAAACAACACGGACTACATTATAAATATACACCAATTTAGCTTAAACAATTGTAGCTATTTTTTATAAATAAAGTGCTTCAATAAAAAACTGTGGAGTAGAAATAATAATTTTTTAATTTTGATTTATCAAAAGTTCAATATGAGAATGGATCTCGATCACAGTTATTTAATATATATTTTTAAATAGACCCTAGTTTTTACGCCGCTGAAATAATGCTTTGTGTTTTAAGCTTTTGGTAGGACTGTAACTATTAGTACAGATTTAGCATGAAAAATATATTTATTTTCTAGTTAAGCTAAATTCTGTTTTTAAAAATAGTGCCCTCTAGTGGTAAAGTGATAAGATCTAGAATGTTGGCTACTTAAGGAATGTCATATTCATATTTAAGAAAAATTTCAGAAAAATTTATAGACGTCCAAAAACCCAATAAAAAGGTGCCTCCTTCTTTCAGCATAAGACAATACCGGAGAGAGAAGCCCGGTCGATAATCATGCAAGTGGTGTCGGCCCTGAAGTACCTGAATGAGATCAAGCCTCCTGTGATCCACTACGATCTGAAGCCGGGCAACATTCTGCTGACCGAGGGTAACGTGTGCGGGGAGATCAAGATCGCGGATTTTGGCCACAGCAAATATATGGACGAGGAGAGCTATGATAAAGTCCATGCCATAGCCCTCTCCTCGCAGGACGCCGGGAGCCACTGGTGAGTGCCAAAGAATTCTACTATATTAGAACACTAATTTCGTAAGATACGTTTTTATTTTTAAAAATATGTAACGTTAACTTATATATTTTCATATATAATTACACAAGAGACTGAGAATTGTGCGGAAATAATTCTCCGTTTTCATACAAATTTGTTGTCAGGAAATAATTACGACAGGGGCAAGGCTCCTGGAATAATTATTTCCTTTGACAACAAACTTAAATGAAAACAGCGAATTATTCCCGATAACAACCCCAGCGATGCCAAAACAAAAAAACAAAATACACCCAGCGATAAACCAAAACAAATAAATAATTTGGCGCTTGGGGCGAATACTCCAAAAGAAATAATACCAACGATCAAAATAACAAAAGCAATCTCTTCCAAAGAATATACAATCAAGAAAAAAGTGGAAAAAAATATCGGCGAATGCAATGACAACCATAACTTTGAGGTTTTACCTAAAGTATGGATGTACTTATATAGATTTAATCGTAAAATCTCTATAGAAAACATCCTGAATATGATAGAAAAATAAAACGGAAGCCAAACATCACCCAAACCAAAATAAGTGCTTTATGTTTGGTGCTGAATTTGTAACAAAAGATGCATTGTACAATAAGTCGTTTTGGTCAAAAGGTGTTGTTTTTAAACGTTTTGACTTTCACAAACATAAAACGAACAAAGAAAATTTTCGGAACAGGCCTATACAAATAATAGAACCCTAGATATCTTCCCTATAAATATACAATGTCTTCGAACAAGATCCCAGTACTTGAGGACCAACTTATTGACAATATTCATCTAAACACTGGCTTTGTATGCATTTCCGAACACTGGCTACAAGAACATGAATTTAAGCCGAAAACTATTTACTTAATTTAAAAAAATTTAACATTTTTTTCCACGTAAATGTAGCTTGTGAGAATAGTTACCTACTAGGTTAAAACCACATAAACTAATATAATTAAATTATTATTATTAAAACGAAAATAAAAAAAAAAGTAAAAAAAAAAATTCGAAAAAAAAAACTTTTTATGAATTTGTAAAAATTTTCGCCAGCGGGCTTGGCTTTTTACATTTTTTTTTCGCGTTTGTAAAACTTAAGCGTAAAATTTATAAAAATTTTCATCCGCGGTGATAGGGCTTTTTTGATTTTTTATGTAATTTTAAATTATAAAAATCTTCTAAAGCTAAAATAGGGTTATTTGGGTTTCGCAAAAAGAAAACAAAAAAATATACTACCCTACAAAGTGGTCCCCGGAAATCAGTTGTCTTTGTGGTCCCCCGGAGCACCGCGGTGTATCTTTTGAAAGTAGATGTTCATTGTAATTATGGCTCCCTCGAGAGGTATTGTTCTTAAGGCCCCCATTTTTAATACATACATTCGTATATCAAACCAATTGTAATTGTGGCCCCAGTTGATGTTTATAGTAATTATGGCCCCCATTATTATAATTTATATCATAAATTAACTTATTGTTTTTGTTAATTTTTTTTAAATTAAGTAAATAGTTTTCGGCTTATACAGGAAATTTTTCGGTAAGAATAGAATTAAATGTTTTATTGATTATTTTTGTACATTCAGTAAGTAAAAAAAAAACACACAAAAATCCGTACTACACAATTTTTGAAGTTTGTTTTATATTTTTTTTAATCTTTTTTTTTTTAATTGTCGTTTTTCGAAAAAAAAAACAATTTTTAATATATACATTCGTGTATTAAACCAGTTCTAATTGTGGCCCCCGTTGATATTTATAATAATTATGGCTCCCATTTTTGTAATTCATATCATAAATTAACTTCTTGTTTTTATTTTTTTTTAATTAACAGAATAGTTTGCTGCTTATACAGGAAAGTTTCCGTCAAGAATAGACTTAAATGTTTTATTGATTAGTTTTGTACATTCAGTAATTAAAAAAAAACACACACAAAAATCTGTACTGCACTATTTTTGAAGTTTGTTTTACTTTTTTGTATCTTTTTTTTTTAATTTTCGTCCGCAGCGATAGGGCTTCCTTCCTTCCTTTTATTTTTTTTTAATTTAAAGTTACCTACTGGGATTAGCTGAAAACTTGGTACACGGGGGTTTTGGGGACGCTGATTACTAATCTGGTGCCATACGATGGTTTTTTTACCCCTCTTTTCTCTAATCTAAACTCGTAATTTTTAAATGAAATAGGTATATTTTTCATACACTAACCTGTTTGTTATAACAAAAACATGATTTAAATTCTTATTTATGACAAAAACACTGCATTTATTTCACATTTTAATAAATTATATTCTCTCCCTAAATATCAATTCGTGATGGTTAGATACCGGTGGTTTTTTTATCAAATTTTACTCATATTAATCCCAATTTTTGGAAATGCAAGTCCTGCTAAAGCAGTCGTTGCCTTTTCGTCATTGGGATTAATATTTGTAAAATCTATGCAAAAAAAACACCGACACCTAATCTAGTATCATTGATTTAATTACCCCTGAAAACATGCGTAGTACAAATTAAAAATAAATGGTAAATGCGTCGCTACTCCCTGGGGCTGAGCCCTCCTGGATTTTTTCTGGTTACGGCCCTGACTATAACTATAACTCGTAAATTTAAACCGGGTAGTGCCGAAAATTTTGAGATAAGAATTAAGAGTGCAAAATTTGGGTTCCCCCAAATTCAGTCAGTTAAAAAAATTTGTACTTAATAAAAAACATGAAATTACCTGTACTATCATCCTCATATGTATCATATCAATTTCAATTTCAACTAGTGATTTATTTTTAAAATCAGAGGCATTGCCTTTTTCCATTAGCTGCAATAGTTTCGAAAGTTTAGCCACTTGATATATATCTTGTGGTAATCTAAAATATTAATTGAAAATTAAACAAGCCGTTAAGATATACAGGGTGATCAATAACTGACATGCCAAAATTTAAAAGGTGATTCTACATCCAAAAATATCTTAAAAAAATTCTATAAAGGTTGGTCCGGAAATGAGCTCTTAGGGAGCTCATAAAATAAAGCATTGCGACAGAAAAAAATCAAAAATTTTGTTTTGCCTAATTCATCTTATTATTTCCTGAAAATTCGAGAAAAGTCTAAATAAGCAGCAAAAAAATTATGTCTGTCTGTCTGTCTGTATCCACGATAATTTAAGTGTGCTTTGAGCTAGCGACTTAAAATTTGGTATATGAATGTATTTTTATTTTGTCTTGGATAAGTTTGTATTATAACAAAACCGGTTGGGGGGAAAGGGGGTTAAACGAGGGTTAATTTTTTATTTTGGTCGTATTTTTTTATTATTTACAATGGAAGAAAAACCACCTAAAAGGTAAAATAAAATTAGTCAAAATATGTTATTATCATTTTCTCCATGAACCCTGCCTTTCCAAAACGTAAAAAATTGTTTCTGGACATAACCTTTTTAGTATTCACAACCGCCCGTTCGCGTCCTCCTAAATACTAGAAATTGTACATAACTTTTTTTTATGAAAAAGTATTTCCGCTCATTCAAGACGAATTTTTCTATGGGAATTATCTGCTAGTTAGTAGTAGGTTTATAATTCAACAGTTAATGAAAAACATGATAATAATTTAAATGTATGTAAATATAAATAAAGTAAAAATAAAACAGTTCCATCGCAAACCAAAAAGAAAAACAACATAAATAAAATAAAAACATAGTAGTTACGATCGGTAAACATGAAATTCCGGTAAAAAGTCAACGGTAACTCCCGTTACAGCCATAGAAAAAATGACACTTTCATTAAGATATTTTATAATATTATTTTTTAGCAAACAGCCTTTAAAAATAATTAATTCCATCTTTAATAATAATATAATAAAATATTTTAAAGAAACAGTTAATTTTTCTGAGGCTGTAAGGGGAGTTACCATGGAAACTATAATGTTTTTTGGCAAATGATCGTTGAACGAAAATTGGCCGCTGATCCTAAAATGATCGGTAAATGATACGCAATATGATTGGCAAATGACCATTGAACGGCGATTGGCTTCTAATCTTAAAATAGTCGATAAATGGTACGAAATATGATCGGCAAAAGAAAGGCATATGATCATCGCGGACCGCCGTCGTTATGTCCGCATGCCGAGGGTCGACCTCAGGGCGGCCGTCGGATCATTGTTTGTTGGCATATTATTAGTATACATATAATGTTCATTACCATAAATTCATAAAATTATAATTAAATAATTCGTTTTTAGAAAAAATACCATTTCGGCCCAAAATTTTGGCCATTAAAGCATTAAAGCCGTTAAAAAATATCTTATTAATAGAGAGAAAAATACGATTTTTGTAGAGCGATGTCTAAAGGAAAATTTTCTGTTTAATTAAAAATTCTTTAAGTATTTTCAATAAAATTGTTTTAAAATGCACGTTTTTTTAAGGTGACGTCACTTTTGGTCAGACCCCCCCCCTCCCCCCTTCACCAACCAAACCAACCAAACACAAAAACAAAACAAGCCGTGAAGATATATAATGCTACGCATTCCATAATATATTATTCACAGCAAATGGTATATTGCACTTCCCAAATACTTGAAAAAAAAACATTTTTTTTTCCGAAAAAGTTTTCAAAAAAACTTAAATATTTTTTTACCAATTTTTCAATTTTTTACAAAATTTTATTTTTGCGAAAAACGAAAAAAAAAATTTTTTTTAATTAAAAAAAAAACTAGAAAAAAAAAATCAGAATTTTTATTTTTTGTTTTTGTAAAATTTATCCTTATAATAGAGATTAGTAAGTCTATATATGTATATATACAGATCTGAGGTGCATTAACATTGGGGAAGAAATAATTTATTATTCTACATTTGCTTGTACAATGTTGCCAGATTTCGGGAGCCATAAGGCTATTTAACATAAAGATTCAGTTGGCGGCCACAACTACACTTCATATCTATAAAATTATATACAAATGTTATTGAAGCGCCACCTGGTGGCCAATCAACTGAACTACTGCTGTATAATCGTAGTTAAACAATGTATAATCGTAGTTAAACAATGTAATTATGGCCCCCAGTAAAATTTTTGTTTTTTACTTATAGCTAGCTTAATATAAGTCCAAATTTCTTTAAAAAAAAGTAGATGGCTATTTCGGTTCTTATTTCTCGTCTATTGCAAAAGAAAAAGTAACGGAACATTTCTCAAATAACGTACCAGATGAGTGTACCAAAGTAAATTATGTCAATCAAACTTTTTTTTGTAACCCGATAACACCTGATGAGGTATAAAAGTCGATAATGAGCCTAAAAAGCTTAAACTCTCGTGGTACTGATGATATTGCAATAAAAATAGTCAAACTGGTAACTGATATAATAGCCGTGCCTTTATCTCAAATTTTTAACACTTGTCTCGAGTCATCCACCTTTCCATCTATTTTAAAAACAGCTCTAGTCATCCCTATTTATAAGAAAAATGATAACCTAAATTGTGAAAATTATAGGCCCATTTGCATTTTGAGTATTTTCTCGAAGATTTTTGAAAAATTAATTTTTAACCGCATGATCTCGTTTTTAAATAAATATAACATACTACCAAACAGTCAGCATGGTTTTAGATAAAACAGGTCCACAGGTACTTGTACAAATGAGTTTCTTCAATTTGTTTATAAAGAAATAGATAAAGGTCTAAATGTGCTCGCATTGTGCTTTGATTTAACACGCGCCTTCGAAACGCTAGGATATAAAATTTATTTTAGAAAAATTACACTCTCTTGGGTTTCGCGGAATTTTCCTTAAATTTTTGGAATCGTATCTAAAAAATATAATATTACGAGTTAAAGTGAACAAGTCTTTTTCTAAAGACTATAATATTGAGCTAGGAGTTCCCCAGGGATCGATTATCCAAGTACATTAGAGAGGGGTTACTAGTCATGTATGCGGACGATACATCAATAATAATATCGGCAAGGACTCAAGAACTTTTATATGAAATATTACTGAGAGTACTTAAAGACTTTAAAACATGGTGTGATAAAAATCTTTTAATTTTAAACGAAAACAAAACTGAATTTATATATTTTTCAAATCGTAAACAGGTCTCAAACAATTTTCTTTTTCTTTTAAACAATAGTAGATATACTGTGAGAGTTCTAGATAAATTAGCATAATTTCCGCTAGATGGCGCCATCGATTAAAATTTTGGCGAAGGCGCTTGTTAAAGAATATTAATTATGGTTAATTAATTGTTTTTATTGATTTATTATTATTATTATTATTTATTTTTTAATTAATTTTTGTTTAATTTAAGAAAAATTCATTATAAAAATAATTATATGCGGTGGGGAGGGGTAATTAATTATGAATTAATATTCTTTAACAAGCGCCTTCACCAAAATTTTAAATTTCAAATTTACACAAAAATCATGACATTTGGATACGGTCTACTAGTCTACATGGTATGGGGTGAAATTAATTATGTATTAATTTATTTTTAAATGAAAATCTGCATGTGACAGATGTGTATGATTCATATTTTATGCAAAATTTGCGAAAAAATAGTCTGGTCTATTTAATTATATGTGATGAGGGTAATTAATTACCAGTGCAGACTTGTCTAATTTAAAAAAAGGGTACCGCATGCAACATGTGTGTGTGTGCATTTAAAACTGACTCATACAAGGGGTTAAGTGTTATTGCAAAATTAATATTATTTAGTTTAATTTCACCCCTCTTAATAATTCTATGCATATATAAATGGAGTTAAATACTTAAATGAGCACATATTTCTACTGATACTTGTACTAGAACAAACAATATGGCATCTTCTCAACTTGAAGCAGTTTCATTACTAAATGGATGTACCAACGTTGGATTTATAAAACCAGACGAATTAACCCAAGGAAATAAATATAAAATCATCTCAATGAAAAAACTGGAAACAAAGTATGGACCAAAGATTTTAGTTTGTTTGGATTCTATTAAAAATGATGTAATATTACCAGCTCGATTTGATTCAATGCTTGAGAATTTAAAACATCTTAATAAATCATTTAAAAAAAATAATGTTTTTATGGTTACTGGCTCAAAAAATGGAAATTTTTTACCAATAGAATTTAGTAATTAAAATTAATTATAATGCTTTGTTTTATTTTTTTATAAGTTTTATATTAAATTATACATTTAATTTTTCTTTTAGATTACTTCTACAAAAACAAGTTAAAGAAAGATATATGCTTTTATTTAAAAGAAAAATGGATTTATTAAATTTAATTAAGAATAAAATTGAATTGTATAATTTAATTATTAATGTTAAACAATTAAAGATAAAAAAATAATGTTAGTGCATAAGTTTATTACAAAATATTTTTGTTAATTTTATTTTAAATAAAGAATAATAATAAAATACAAAAAATGTTTATTTATTTATTTATTTATTTTCCTATATACATATTAATTTTTTTTTTAACAATTTTATTTCTTTTTCTGTTTTCTTCTTCTTCATCTTCTTTCAATTTTTTTCTTTTTTTATCCAATTCCTTTTCTTTTATAGTTTTCTTCTTCTTCTTCATCTTCTTTCAATTTTTTTCTTTTTTTTATCCAATTCCTTTTCTTTTATAGTTTTTTGGAAAAGATTAATAAAAGACCCCGTTTTTATAAAATTACATTCGTCCTTTTCACCACTCTCAAAACATTTCATGCATTTGCAAAATTCAATGTTTGATAGAACAATTACTGTTTCAATCAGGTCGCCGAGCTTCAACATTTTTTATTATATTAATTATTGTAATACATTATGAAACATTTTATACCCAACGTTATGGTTTGTTAATTGGGGATGTTTTATATTTAAAACAATTAACACATAAATTAATTTCATTAGGGTTTATCATTTGAATGCGAGAAGACATACAGATGATGGCATTAACATATGTGAATTTTATTGTTTTATCAACCATTATAAACCAAACATTATATATAAACTGTCCCATTAATAGTAACAATGCTTTAGTTACATTAGATTTTAATAAGACATATAATGATACATGGCCGTTAAATTGGCGATATATGACCTTATTTAACAATGGCATGCAAAATAGTTTATTTAACATAAACTTACCTGTTTCTAACAGCTCACTTATTTCATTTAAGGTTATTTGCTACAAATCTTCAATAAATATTTTTGAAACTAAAACGTGGCATAACATACTATTCAACATTGATAATATTGATCATGATTTTAAAAACAAAATATCGTTGTTATCACATAATGTTTTTCAATTAAACACAACATTAAGTAAAAAAGACACTCACATAAAGTACTTAAACATGAAACTAAATAAAAAATTACAACAAATTACCCATTTAAACGAAACACTCATTGAAAACCAGCTTGATTGTCAATCCTACATAACTATAGCAGCAATATTATTAATACTATTCTTAATAACTTTTGTAACACTCTGTATAGTGATAATATTTAATACAATACAGGGTAAATGTTGATTATTATTCAGTTTGCTATAAGAGCTTACGTGTAAAACATGTCGTTAGCAATTTTGTCCGATAGCGTGGTTGATAATTTTGAAAAATCATTCAATTTAATTCGAACCAGTTTTGAAATTGAACACTATATAAAACATTGTAAAAAATTTATTTTATTATTAACGCGCGCAATAAAAAGTTTAAAATTTAAAGAGAGTCAATCAAAATTAGAATCCAATTTAGCTATTATAAAATATTATAAAGAAAAATTAAAAAACCAAAAAAAAATAGGTTCAGGTTTAGCACTAAAAAAAAAAAATACAAAGTGTAAAAAATTAATTTGGCAAAATGTTGAAACCTGCTTTAATAGTAGGCTTCTTACTGGAGTAATAACAAACTTAACTTTTAAAGACCCCAAAGAGTTTTTAAAAAAAGCATTTAGAAGTTTTTCAATTAAAATTAAAAAACAATTGCAATCTTCTGTACTAAAAGTAAATGTTATATTGTCAGGAAGATTTGTTTTGCCCTCAAAAAAAGATAGTGTTGAAATAAAAACGTTTTCGACAAGTAATAAACAAATAGATCAATCAACAAACTTAAAACATTGGTACACTAAAAATGTAACTGATAATTTATTGAATAAACTTTCAGAGTTTGCAGAATCACAAAGTGGGTGGGCTCTTTTAGAAATTTTACACCTAAAAGTAAATATTAACCAATACAATCCAATTAAATCTGGCAGCTACATTCCTTTGCCGTTAGAAATACAAAATAAAAAAGCAGTAATAAATGTTATGAACGATGACGATTTTTGTTTTTTGTGGGCAATAACTAGTGCTTTAAGACCAGCAACAATAAACACAAATCACATAAGCTCATATCCACATTTTTCAACAATTTTAAAATATGATAATATAAATTTTCCGATTGAAATAAAAGACATATCAAAATTTGAAATTATGAATAATCTAAGTATTAATGTTTTTATTATAGAAACGGGGGAAAAAATCAAAAAACACGAAATTTTACCACTTAAAATTAGCAGTTTTAAAGCACCAACAACAATAGATTTATTAATGATTAGTTCAAATTTTAAAACACATTTTGCATGGGTAAAAAATTTATCTAGACTTTTAAGCGGACAAATGTCTAATCATAATGGACAAGTATATTTTTGTAAAGTATGCTTAAATTCATTTCACACTGAAGTAGTATTGCAAAATCATACTGAATATTGTAAAAATATAAACAAATCAAAAGTTGAAATGCCTAGTGAAAGTGAAAAATTTATCGAGTTTAAAAATTATGATTACAAAGAAAAATTACCATTTGTTTTGTATTGCGATTTTGAATGCATTTTAGAAAAAAACAAGGATTTAAATAATAGCGATAGTAAATCAATAATATATCAAAAACATATTCCTATGAGTGTAGGATATTATCTTAAATGTTCATATGATGACAGTCTCAGTAAATACAATTTTCATAGGGGTGAAAATTGTGTAAAGTGGTTTGTTGAAGAATTAAATCAGATTGCTGAAGACATTTCATCAGTTTTAACAGTTGAATTACCAATGAATAAATTTACTAAAGAAGAAAAAATGAAACACTTAAGTAGTGAAACTTGTCACATATGTGGTAAAAAATTTATTCAATCAGATATTAAAGTTTTTGATCATTGTCACATTACATCGGAATTTAGAGGTGTTGCTCACCAAGCATGTAATTTAAATTATAAAAACAAACGCATATTAACATGTATTTTCCACAACCTTACCATGTACGATTCGCATCTGTTTATTAAAGAGTTAATTAATACATTTCCGGGTAAGGTCAGTGTTATTCCCATTAATAAAGAAAAATTTATTTCATTCACAAAACACTGTGACGAGCATAATTTAAAATTTCGATTTATTGATTCGTACCGGTTTTTAAACACTAGCCTGGACAAATTATCATCTTATTTGGATCCTTGTAAAAAAATTATAACAAAACATTATTGCAGTTCAATGTCAGAATTTAATTTGTTGTCAAAAAAAGGTGTGTTTCCATACGAATATATTGATTCATTTGAGAGACTAACTGAAAAACAATTACCACCAAAATCTGAATTTTTTAGCAAAATTAAAAATACAAACATTACTGACGATGAATATAGTCATGCAAAAGTAGTATGGGACACTTTCACAATTAAAAATTTGGGTCAATATAGCGATTTGTATTTAAGGACAGATGTTTTACTTTTATCTGACATATTTGAGACATTTAGAGATAATTGTATTCAAACTTATAAACTAGACCCAGCTCGTTATTTTACATTACCACAATTAAGTTTTGATGCAATGTTAAAACATACACGGGTAAAATTGGAATTAATCACTGACATAGATCAGTTTTTATTTGTAGAAAAAGCTATAAGGGGTGGAATTTGTCAATGTTCAAATAGATTTGCACAAGCCAATAATAAATATATGATGGACCAATACGATAAATCAAAACCGGATTCTTATTTAATGTATTTCGATGTAAATAATTTATATGGTGGAGCAATGTCTCAATTTTTACCTTATGGTGATTTTCAGTGGGTGAATACTAATGATTTGTATAAAATTGATATTATGAACTTAAGTGAAACATCTGAAATAGGTTATATATTTGAAGTCGATTTGGAGTATCCTAAAGAATTATTTGAAATTCATAAAGACTTACCATTATGTCCTGAACATATTATGCCACCAAATTCAAAAATTACCAAATTAATGACAACATTATATAATAAAGAAAAATATGTAATACATTATAGAAATCTACAACAGTGTATTCAGCTTGGATTAAAAATTACTAAAATTCACCGTGCACTGAAATTCAAACAAAGTGATTGGTTAAAATTATACATTGATTTTAACATACTTATGCGTCAAAATGCACAAAATGAATTCGAAGAAGCTTTATACAAACTATTTATAAATGCTATTTTTGGTAAATCTATGCAAAATGTTAGAAAAATGAAACAAGTTTTTATAATAAGCAAATGGGATGGTCGATATGGTTGTAATTCATTTATAAAAAAACCAAATTTTCACAGCAGCCTTATTTTAGATGAAAATATTGCAATAATTGAAATGAGCAATCTAAAAATTAAATTAAATAAACCGTTATATGTTGGTTTTGCTATTTTGGATATTTCAAAAACAATATTATATGATTTTCATTATAATTTTATTAAAAAACAATTTCCGGCTGCCTCAAACCTTTTATATGTCGACACAGATTCATTATTGTATGATTTTAGCTTTGATATATACGAGGTAATGAGAAATAATATTGAAAAATTTGATACATCCAACTATAATATTAATAATAAATATAATATTCCAGTTGTAAATAAAAAAGTAATTTCTTTAATGAAGGATGAAAATCACGGACAAATTATGTATCAATTTGTTGGTTTACGTGCAAAGCTATATGCTTACAAATTATATCAACAGGTGTTTAAAAAATGTAAGGGTATAACAAAAGCAAGTCTTTCCACAATAACATTTCAAGATTACTTAGATTGTCTTTTTAATGAAAAACTTGTTTCATGTACGCAATACCTAATTCAATCGAAAAAACATGAAATATTTTCAATAAAACAAAACAAAATTGCACTTAATCCATTTGACGATAAAAGAGTTTTAATTAGTGGTAGCACAGATACATTACCATATGGGTACAGTGATGCATAACACCCCTTCTATTAAATTAATTATCTCTATATAAAACATGTAATACTGTATTTTTTACGCTATTATTATTCAATCTGTTTCTTGGTTAACTTAACCCAAAATGGTTGAAGAATTTAAAATTCAACATGAGCTTAATGAGAACAACGTTAATGTTTATACTAAATATCTTTTAACAGCAATTAAAAAAAATTGTTTAAGCGAAGTAAATACCATTTTGTCATTTATTCAAGTACAAGATTACATTTTTACACTAAAAGATTTACAGTTTGTTACATTTGACATTTTAAATGTTTTAATTGAAGCAAAACAAAATACTGACAATTTTGTAAAAACTGTAATTAATCTTTTAGAAAACTCTAGTTTTAATACTGAAAAGCTTGATTTTTCTAATATCGTGGAAATCGCTGAAAAACTAGAAAATTCACAATATGATAAAAATTATAAAATTTTTCTAGTTATAAATTTGGTCACAAGTCAACCATATAACAAAACTAAAATAATGTCTGTTTCTAATATTATTAAAAATTATAAAAGTTTTAATTTTATTTTAAATACATTAGCATGTGATGGAATATATTATGCAAGACCTGTTTTTCTTAAAAATTTGTTTGATGTTTTAAATGCAAGAAATATTAGTTTTGTATTTCAGCCTTTAGATAGAAGTACACATAAAGAAGTTTACGATTGGCTTGTTAAAAATATTCAAAGGGCTCTGGAAAACCTTTCAGTTGGTTGGACTTGTGGTCCAGATGGAGGAATATGGCCTTCAGGAAACGCAGAAAATTACATTAAAACGTTTAATTTAATTAAGGATTATTTTAGTATTAGTTTATAAGTCTATATGTATTTATATGTATATTTGAAATAATACACACAATAAAGGGTTTAAAAAATAAAATTGTTTTATTATACCAAAATATTTTATTTTTCAGAAAATATTACATTTGTTTTTTTTTATTACAAATAAAAACATATGATATTTATTTGATTTTTACACTAAGAAAAGTAAATAAAGTAAATTTTAAAAACATATATACACTTAAAAATAACTTAAATATATTTTTCTATATAATAAGTATAAATAATTTATATTAAAATTTGAAATATAATGATATAAATCAGAGCTCATTGTTACATCATTATCATTAGATATAATTACACCATCATTTTTTTCGTAATTTTCAAAGTCATAATTTTCTTTTTCTTCAATGGATAACATTGTTTTCTTAGTTATCTCTTCTTCTTTTTCTTTTTCTTCTTTTTTTTTCATAGCTTCAATTTTGCTAAGATCCAAAGACATATTTAAATCCATTTCTTTCAAGTATGTAAGGTAATTTTGCGCTTGTAATTTATTGGAATTGATCAGTTCAGATTCAATTTGCAATAAAAATGCTGTCTTACTCCCAGACATCGTAAAACAGCTGGCTAATTTAATTATATCTGACATTGTTAACGGTATTAACTGGTCTTTAACTAAATAGTAGGCAGTCATGTTATATAATGAGTAAGAATAATATATGCACCCTTTTAAAATAATAATTAAATCGTGTGTGGAATAAAACTAATGCCATCTTCGTTCTGTTTTTTACACCATTTGTTAATTAAATTAGCTTGTTCGAATGCATGTTGAAATTTTTGATTTATAAAATTTTGATTTAGTTCTTTTAATGTGGGACACCCAAAATGTTCTAAATTTATAATTTCAATATTTTTTATATATTTTTCCAAAAATTGTTTCTTTTGTAAACCTTTTACCAATATTAAATTAGCATCTTTAATATTTTCATTTAATATCTGATAAAAATAACTATATGGAATACTATTGGTGGAATGCCATTTTAAACCGTGAATATTATTGGTCAGATAGTTTATTTGTTTTTGTATATTATGTGTTAAAAAATCAAACGGTATTGAAAAGTTGAATGTGTAATGATTTTTACAGCAACAATCATCCAAATTCATAATTGCTAGTTCTTTACATAAAAAATCACTATTTTTAAACTGAAATCCATGAATATCAATAATTAGTGTTGTTGTATTTGTATTCATGGTTCTTGCTTAATTGGGTCTAACTGTTGATGTTAAAGGTATATATTTGAATATTTTATCATAAATAATTAAACAATATGCACATGTATTTGCTTCTATATCTTTATTAGTTTGAAATTCAAGTCGACACTGAACCGATCCAGCATTTAATAATTCAACAGATCTTGAGCAATCTATTACTGTTATTGGTGCAATACTTAAAAAAGCTTTATTTGATAGCAATGGTTCATTATCTTTTTCATAATAGGATTCCTGAAAGCGAGCATACATTTCATATAAAACAGAATATTTATTTTTTGTAAAATCAATATCCAAATTATCATATGGATATATTTGGTCATTAAGATATAATTTCATGTTGGTTAAGTTACAATGATCAAATTGACTCATATTCTTAGTAACTTTATTTTTTTTATTAGTTTGAAATCCTACTATTACATACCGGGGTTTTTCAAATTGTGTTGTTGATTTTATATTCCATGTATGAGATTGTGTAGGTTGCAATAATGGATACTCATATAAATCCCACGATCTAAAAGCTATCTCTAGTTCAATACCTTTATCTAAATAGTGTAAAAGTTTCAAACGTTCACTATCGGATACAGAAATATGTGGAACTTTCCAAATAAGCTTTTCAATTTTTATACTTAATTTTTCTGTATTATTTGTGTTAATTATGACATTTTCATCTGTATTGCTTCTAATTAAAATAAGTTCTTGTCTTAAGTTAATAATTATTTTTTTAAAATCCTCCGCAAAACCAATTAACATTTTTAATGGCACGCATACATTAAAGTAGCCCTTTTCTAATTTATAAGTGCAGTCAGTATTTTCAACACTCCACCCAGAATTTTTTAATCGAATACTACTACTAGGGTTCAAAGAAACATAGTTTTTTAATGTTGATGTAATTCCAGGATTTCTTACTTTGTCAATTATTTTATCTCCCAACTCATATCGAATTTCTTCAAAAAGAAATGGAAAAAAATTATTTACAAAAGAAGCTGTTTCGGAAGGTTTATTTTTATCATCAAGTAACTTTCCTTCTAAATAAATATAACTTTCTGATGGGTGAGTATAAATGTCGGTTTGAGCAATAGGTATACGTATTTCATTGTTTAAGTCAAAAGAAGTATTTGAATATGGTAAATGTGAATGCAATTCCGCATTAATTAGAGAATTATCAATAAAAGTTTTTTCATTTACACTTAATATATTCATATTAAATTTTAAAGGGATGAAAATTTTTCATTAACTTTAAATCCAAGAGATTTTAAAAAATATATATTTTCAGGTGTTATTTTTTCGTTAATATTTTTTATTTTTCCACTATTTTTTGGTGTGTATTCTTTAGGGTCCTGGATAAAACTGGTTATTTTATTGTTTGCAATGCTTTTTGTAGTATTATATTTAAGCACCATTTTTATAGATGCTGCCTGTTAAATGGTTGCTTTCTTACTAAACAATATTTATTTACATATTAATTAATATTATTTTTTTTTAACTATACGTATTCTCAAACATATATCTTCATTTCTAAAATTTACAAGATTGTTATCTTGATCTAATAGTTTTATTGTTATATTAGTTATAAGATTAGTATTTATTGGTAAATATTCAATATTAGATAATTTTTCAATTATCTTAAATCCAGGGGGCACGTTTGGAAAGAATTCATGTAAAAAATGACTGGGAAGATTGTTTTTAAAACTACCCTTAACAATATTACATTCAATTCTTATAACATTTACCTTTAAAATATTTATAGGTAATTTTGAATAATGTTTTTGATTTGATTGATAAACTTTATTTTCAAAACCCAATAATGTGTTAATGCTTTGTGGTTTAGAAAAATCAACGTTATGTGTGGATTTTATTTCAGTTTTAAGTGTATTCGTATTTGCATGTAAAGACAGCGAACAATTAAAATTTTTAGTTTGATTAATTATTGATATTTGATTTTGTATAAAGTTATCAATATCGTCAATTTCATAAGAACCTTCCGGAAAAATTATTGTTTCATCGCCAATGTAAAATTTATCGTTAATATTTTTTTCTATGTTAGGAATTGCGTTATAAGTTTCAAAACTACTAAAACCAATTAAATATTCATCATTTTCACCCAAGTCGATAGGGGGGTTAAAATCAGCACTTAATATAGAACCTTTCCCGTTAAAACTAAAAGAATACATGCTTTGTACAACACTTGTTTTTAAAATGAATTAAAATTAGATTGAGTAACATTATATAAGAATTTTAAACATAGATGCCCACATATTATTGTGTTAAAATTTTGAAATTGTTCATGATTATAAAAAATTTTTGCTACTTTTCCATCACTATTGAAATATTTTACTACTTCCGGTGGTGGTTTTAAGTTACCGAATGAGTCATAATACATGACAATATTTTTTGTTTTTTTCATATTTCTGTCAGTATTTTTATATTTAAAATATGCAACCCAATGTGATCCCTCATCCATTTCATTGGATAAATTAAAAATTCCAGTTTCTTGTGAATAAACCTTAATAGGTGCATTATCACGTGAAAAAATTCCACGAAAATACTTTATTTTTAGTTTTTTAGCATATTTATATAAATCAATATTGGATAAAGCACGATTGGGTAGTTTTAGGGGTAGTTTTTTGAATAGGGTTTTAAAAATAAACCCAGCCCTTTTTTATATGGTTTTAAATATAAACCTTTGCCAATTTGTTGAGCCTCAACAGCCTGATTATGTCGCTTTTGTTCGTCCAATTGTGATTGGGCAGCTTTAGTTTTGTTAATAGCACTAACTATATTACTCACAGCTGAGCCAATCGTTCCCAACATGGATAGTCCAGCAAAAATTGGTATTAATGGTAAAAACCCACCTCGTTTTGGAATTTGAATAACTCGAGTATGTCTGCTTTTATTTAGATTTTTAAATGAGTTTAAAGCAATTTGTATTGCAGATGATATGTCTTTTGGTTTAGCATTTTTTAAAGCAATTTTAGCATTTTTTAAAGCTGTATTAAAAGAAATTCCCCCTTTTCCAAAATTCTTCTTTTTTTTTCTGTTTTTATTATTTTTTTTTCTTTTAATTTTTGGTCTTATCCCCATACCAAATTTTGTTTTTAACCTCATGGCTCCTAACACTCCAAGTGATGCTAGCTTTTCACCTATACTGGAATCACTTGAATTTAATCTTTCGCTTGCAGAATTACCTAGAATTTGATCAGCCTTATGTCTATTAGAAATGTTTGTATTTTGAGAATATGCAATATCGTGTATTCGACAAGCTGAATCTAATTTATTTATCCCTAAATCACCACGTCTTAACCTTTTTTCTAAGTCTGTCCCTGGCCCACAAAAATTATAACCTAAAAAATATATTAAATTTTGTTAAACATTATTTAAAAAAATAATATATTTTATTTTTACCTGGTATATGTAATTCAAACGGTAATTTATTGATTAAAGTATTAAGTAAAGAAGAACCTTTCTGTTTAACTGTTTGTTTTCTACTAAGTGATTTATCATAAATTAACATAATTTATTAATTTTCGAGGAGCAAACATTACTTTATACATCCAAACAATAACTATTTATATTTATAAGATTCTGTTACCTATATATACACTATTATTGTGATACAAACACTCATTAAAGCAACTTTAATATGCGTTTGATTAAACAAAACAAAAATATTGAAATTAAAAATTATAATAATATACTAAAAAATGAATACGATATTAGTAGTCGTCATGGTGAATTATTACCAAACACAATTAGATGTATAATAGCCGGCCCTTCAAACTGCGGTAAAACCAATGTTATGCTTGGGCTACTTGCACACATCAATGGTTTAAGATTTGAAAATGTTTATGTATATAGTAAATCTTTATATCAACCTATTTACAAATTTCTTGACCAAATGTTACAATCTATACCAGGTATAAATTACGATAAATTCTCTGATAATGAAGAAATTATGCACCCGTCAGACGCCAAATCTAATTCAGTTTTTATTTTTGATGATGTGTCATGTAACAAACAAAGTATTATTCGTGAATATTTTTCTATGGGTCGTCACAATCTAATTGATTCTTTCTATTTATGTCAAACGTATGCACAAATACCAAAACATTTGATAAGGGATAATTCAAATGTTATTATATTATTTAAGCAGGATAAAATGAACTTAAAACATGTTTTTGAAGACCATATTAATACTGATATGTCACTTTTAAAATTTTACGAAATGTGTTCACTTTGTTGGAAAAATAAATTTGATTTTATTATGATTTGTAAGGATAATGATTTAAATTGTGGGCGATACCGTAAAAATTTTGATACGTATATACAGCTTTAATGTTATACTATAAGTTAGTACTTATTTAGCAGTAGTCAAGTTAACACCTTACAGCTATACCGGAGCTAACAGGTAGAAACAATCTGTTTATATTTTGGCTGTATTTATCTGCTCAACATATAACAGGTATAACAGATGTAACAGCCTGTTTAGGCTGTATTGTAGTATTTTGGCTGTATTTATCTGCTCAACATATAACAGTTATAAACAGATATAACAGCCTGTTTAGGCTGTATTGTAGTATTTTGGTTGTATTTTATCTGCTCAACATATAACAGGTATAACAGTCTGTTTAGTCTGTATTGTCAGTATTTTGGCAGTATTTTCTCTAATCAGTTTATTTTAAAGTTTAATATATATAAACATGGATAAAAAAATTGCTATGGAACTAATTAAAACAAGAAAAAATGTTAAAGCCAAGCTTGATGCGTTAAAATCCAGTCGAATGCATAATGAGCTAATGTTACAAAGCTCTTTCAAGCCTCTAGAAAATATTATAACAAAATCATTTGAAACGCATATAAAAAAAGAACCAAAATTTGAACCCAAATTACAAGCTGATGACAGCATGAATCAATATAAAAAAAATAATTTAAATGAAACAATAACGGATACTCCTTATCACTTAATGCAAAAAACACCAAGTAAAAAAACACAACTTTTTAATAGATCACAAATCAATAAAAGCATGTTTATTCCTAACGACGACGACGAATCATTTTCTAACTCCCCTAAAAATGATACTGTTGTGTACACCAATGCAAATGATCAATATTTTTTTGATGAACAAGGGAATGAGCCACCTAATATGAATCAAACTGTATTGGATAATGTTAATAATGACAGCTTTGCTTTATATTTGGATCAATATGATGTGTTACCTCGCCACTATGTCTTAGGACACATTCGTGATACAAATAATGAGTATGATCACCACTATTTAAAACATGACTTATATACAGATAAAATACATTTTGGTGACTCTGAATTAAATTTTGAAGGACCCAATTTAATTATTAAAAATCAAAATTTCCCAGGAACGCCTGGTCTATATGAATTAATATTTAAAAATGAACCAATAAATGATAATTTTACACAGCAAGATTATGAACAATTTGGTAAAATTTTATTATTAACCAATGCACATAAAAGACATTTTAAACCTGATGAACAAATTGCCGGTAACCGCAGCAATAAATATCGTTTTGTAATAAAACCAATTTTAAAAGTAATTGAAACTGAAAATCAAGTTAACCAAGAAAAACATTCTAAAACCTTGGGATTTAGTCAAAAATCTGGTTACGGCCTGCTCAAGGAATACAATAAAAAGCCCATCGAGTTAGTTTATTTTAATAGTTTTAATGAGTTAATTGATCGATTACGACTACTGATTGCATCAAAATCGGCTGGAAATAGTTCACATACAAATGAAATTATTAGTATAATAGAGGAACTAGTTGAATCTAAAATCATACTAAAATGAATAATATAAATAAAAACGCTTCCAAACATGTTTACTTTAATGAGAATAAAAATTCAACACATTTGATGGTGTATTGGCAATATGCATATATAAATTCTAGAAAATCTAATTGGCATCAGATTGCAGTAGATCGTTACAGATTTCAGTGTCGTATCGACAGAACGGAAAAACTATTAAAATATATTTTATTAAATAAAATAACAAAAATCAATCTATTAAAAAAAAATAAATAATGAAAGTTGATATTAAAAGACAAATAATAAACGAATTGCATTCAAACGCTAGAAAAACATTTCCGCGTAGACATGTAATATTAAAAGGCTTAAACGATTTATATCAGGCTGATTTAATTGAAATGATACCATATGCTAGAGAAAATAAGGGTTATAAATATATATTAGCTGTTGTCAATGCTTTTTCTAAACGGGCTTATGCGGAACCACTTAAAAGTAAATCAAGTAAAGATGTTGTCCCTGCTATGCGTAAAATATTAAATCATAAAGAGGTTCAACCTGTTAACTTACAAACTGATTTTGGTAAAGAATTTTATAATCGTGATTTTTCAAATTTAATGAAAGAATTTAACATAAATCATTATTCTACATTTTCTACTACAAAAGCCTCAATTTGTGAGCGACTAATACGGACTTTAAAATCCTGGTTATGGAAAGAATTTAGCTACCAGGGTAATTATAAATGGATAGATTTACTTCAGCAAATATTATTAAAATATAATACAAGACGTCATCGTACAATAAAAATGAAACCTATTGATGTTAATTTTAAAAATGAAAAAAACCTACTCAAAACTGTATACAATAATACTAAAATAATTAATCAAAAAAGTAAATTTAAAGTAAACGATAATGTTCGCATTAGTAAATATCGTGAAGCTTTTTCAAAAGGTTACACCCCAAACTGGTCTAATGAAATTTTTAAAATAAAAAAAGTGAACTATTCTAATAACCCTGTAACATATATTTTAAAAGACGGTAAAGAAGAAACAATAAAAGGATGTTTTTATGAACCGGAATTATTACGTACAAAATATCCAAAAGTTCAGTTAATACAAAAAATATTACGCAGAAAAAAAAATATGGTTTTTGTCAAATACTTGGGCTTAGATAATACACACAATGAATGGATAAAAAAGTCTGATTTAATTTAACTATATAACATGTGTTTTGTATTTAAATTTTCTAGTTTATTTTAGAATGTCAAACATTATAGACAAGTTTGGACGTAGTGGTTATAAAAAAATTAAAACTACTGATTTATTTGATCCAATAGTTAAAAAAGTACATGAAACCAAACCAGAAAAATTTAGTTCATATGCCTTTTTTACTGTAAGCGGATCTAATGCCGATTTGTATACAACTTCAATGGAATTTTTGTATAAACTACATAATAATACATATTTTATAAAATTCCCATTAAATGAAGCAAAAATTATAGATATAATTTTTCCAGAAAATACTAAAATTTATGTGGGAAAAAGGTCTCATAATATTAAGAGTCTTATTGGTCAAATAATCAAAAAAGATGATAACATATCACTTACATCACCAAAAAAAAATAAAAGTAGTGTCTTTGTCACTTTTGTTTTATTAATTCCAACAGAAAAACAAGAAGAAGAAGAAGAAGAAGATGTCAAACAAAAATCTACAAGCCTATAACATATATTATTATTTTAAATATGTAAATTATAGAATGTGATTTATTAATAAAATATTGTTATGTAAATTTGTTTTTGTTTTTATTCATTATGTAGTAATTAAATAAGCCCCTGTATATATTATAAACTTTATTTTAACTATTAACCCTTTTTGACTTAAATTATGAGTCACACACACACACACACACATGTTGCATGCGGTACCCTTTTTTTTAAATTAGACAAGTCTGCACTGGTAATTAATTACCCTCATCACATATAATTAAATAGACCAGACTATTTTTTCGCAAATTTTGCATAAAATATGAATCATACACATCTGTCACATGCAGATTTTCATTTAAAAATAAATTAATACATAATTAATTTCACCCCATACCATGTAGACTAGTAGACCGTATCCAAATGTCATGATTTTTGTGTAAATTTGAAATTTAAAATTTTGGTGAAGGCGCTTGTTAAAGAATATTAATTCATAATTAATTACCCCTCCCCACCGCATATAATTATTTTTATAATGAATTTTTCTTAAATTAAACAAAAATTAATTAAAAAATAAATAATAATAATAATAATAAATCAATAAAAACAATTAATTAACCATAATTAATATTCTTTAACAAGCGCCTTCGCCAAAATTTTAATCGATGGCGCCATCTAGCGGAAATTATGCTAATTTATCTAGAACTCTCACAGTATATCTACTTATATATATATATATATATATATATTATATAAGTTGCATGGTAGGCCTTAAAAAAATAAAATAAAAAATCAAGCACTCCATTTTTTATAGATGGATATTTTAGTAGTCTACAGAGTAAAACAAGGCCAAATTAAAATATTCTTTAGAGAAGTTTTTGAGAAAATCAATTTTCTATTTTTATATTTTTTCAGTGTATTCTAATTTTATTGGGGATATCAAAATCGTGTATTTTACTAAATATATATTTTTGTTATTTTCAAGATTGTTTAAAAAGTAAGCAAATTGTTTTCTTTAATCAAGCCTGCTGTAATAATCTTTTGAGATATTTAAAATTAAAATAATTTAAAACAAGCCCCAAAGATATGTAATGCTACGCATTCCATTATATACCATTCACAGTGGGTTGGATTTTTCCCAAATAACGTAAGTTAAAACTATTTAAAAACCAAAATAAAAAAATTTTAAAGAAAAAATAAAAAAAAATCTTTATCAGTTAAGAAAAATAAATACTTTCGATATTCCTAATGAAAATTAAGCATAAACTGAAAAAAATATATAAATAATTGAAAATCGATTTACTTAAAAATGCTTCATCCATCAAAAAAAATAGGGTGCTCGATTTTTGATTTAAATTTTATGAGGTCTACTGTGGTTGTTTATTGAGCCTACAACATACAAAAATCAAGTATTTTTTAATATTTCGATTTATTCCTCTTCTTATTCTTTCCCCCTCTCATAATAAAATGTTTCTTCTTGGATTTGGCACATTTTTATCTAAAAAAAAATCAAATAATCCACACCTATATTTTGTTTTCTTTTTCCATCTGTCCAGAAGTTTGTGACACTTTGTGATAGGGGGAGGGGGGGTCAAGAGCAGTGTGATTTCACTATTTTTTCCCTTTATTAGGGATTCTAGGCAAAGGTGATGAAGTGGGGAGGGGGAGGTCTAAAATTGGTCAAAATTGGGTGACGTCATTCTTGAACAGCCCCTTGGTACTTAGTTCCGTAATTCGGGATCCCGAAATTTCGGGATATCCTAAAGATTTTTAAATCCCGAAAAATCCCAAATACTTTTTAACGAATTTATTAAACTCGATGTGTAATCTTAACATTTTTTATTTACAATGGTGGAACTGTAACCCTAGAGACTCCAGGCTGGGGTCATGCATTTACAAATTTAATGTGACGTGACATAGGGGGAGAGGGGGTTCGTGCTGGTGTGACACTTTGTCACAAAGTCTGTTGGGGATATGAAAATCATCTGTCAAATATAAAATGTCACTAAATATATAATTATGTTGGTATCACTTGTCGCTAGATAATAAAACACATAAGTCGAGTTGCTCAGAGTTTTTTATTCAAAAACAGTTTGATTTATTAGAACAAACACATTTAGTACAACAGGTTATGGGCCCAGGCACCAATATAGGCCTCAGAAGTGTTTGCAGAAGAAAACTCGTGCTGTGTTAATAAATATCTCGTTTTTTGTTTTACCGGCAGCGTGGGTGACCGAAGGTTAAAAAAAGATGGCTACCGGAAGTGTTACGTTTTCCATTGAAAAACTTCTTGGAAGAGAAAACTATAACTCTTGGAAATTCGCGATGCAAGCTTTAATGGAACATGAAGATTTGTGGGACTGTGTGACTGGAGACGAACAGCTAGACACCAAAAAGTTAGCTAAGGCTAGATCCAAAATTGTGTTGGCTGTGGACCCTATTAACTATGTCCATATACAAGATGCAAAAACCGCAATGGAAGCGTGGGACAACCTAAAAAACGCGTTTGAGGACACGGGGCTGACTCGAAAAGTAGGATTGTTGAGGACCCTAGTAACCACACAGCTCAAAAACTGCGAATCAGTAGATGAATATGTCAACACGATAATGACAACAGCACACAAGTTAACAGAAGTCAACTTTAAAGTAGATGATGAGTGGCTAGGGACGCTACTTTTGGCCGGACTTCCAGAGGAATATGCACCTATGATCATGGGCATTGAGAGTTCAGGGACAAAAATAACAGGAGATTCCATAAAGACCAAGATTTTACAGGATGTAAAAACCGGATCAAAGGCTGGAGGCTCAGCTCTGTACACAAAGCACAGCAATCGTTTTAATGCAGAGAAAGCCCGTTGTTATGCCTGCAATAAATATGGCCATATCTCACGAAACTGTCCAACAACAAAGTCCAGCAAGGCCACAGAAAGAAACAACAAGTATGACAAAGAGAAACCGTCAAGTAGTACCAAACATTGTTTTTATGCATTACATGCATCCGAAAAAACAACGAGCGATGGAGAATGGTACGTTGACTCATGTGCATCCTCTCATATTATTGCCAGTAAAGTTACTCTGAAAAATGAAAAAGAATGTAACTTGAGCATAACAGCAGCAAACAACGAGAGAATGCCAGTAAAGAATATGGGAGATACACAAATACAGACAGTAGTTGCCAACAAAATGCAAGAAATTAATGTAACAGATGTACTCAGAATACCGGAAGCCGCGGTAAACCTGCTTTCAGTAAATAAAATGGTAGAAAAAGGTCATACTGTGACCTTTAACAAAGAAGGTTGCACAGTTACATCATCTGAGGGTGAAACCTTAGCTGAAGCTGTCCCAGAGAACGGAATTTACAAATTAGTCATGCCTCAACAAAAAGTAATGGTATCAGTGCAAGGAGAGGAAAATGCCATGCTTTGGCACCGCCGGTTGGGACACCTTAATAGAAAAAGCATGAGACTGCTCAAAGACCTGTCAACCGGATATAACTTCGAAAGGGAAACAAAAGAAAAGTGTATAGACTGCATCAAGGGCAAACATGCGAGAGAACCATTCAGGCCCAGTGGAAAGAGAGCTGAAAACCTACTAGAAGTGATCCACTCCGATATATGTGGACCGATGGAGGTTGAATCCATAGGCAGCTCCAAATATTTCATAACATTCATAGACGACTTCTCAAAAAAAGTATTTGTCTATTTTTTACGACAAAAAAGCGAGGCTAGAGAAAAATTCCTCCTATTTAAAAATGAAGTAGAGAACCAAACTGGAAAGAGAATCAAAATACTACGTACTGATAATGGGGGAGAGTACCTCAGTTCAGAGTTTAAGAAGATCTTACAAAATTCAGGAATTGTACATCAGCTTACTGTTCCTTATAGCCCACAGCAAAATTCGACAGCGGAGCGCATGAATCGCACGATAGTAGAAAAAGCTAGAAGTATGCTTTCCGATGCAAAATTGTCCAAGGAATATTGGGCTGAGGCCACGAACACCGCTGTGTACCTGATTAACAGATCGCCAGCTTCCAAAACCAGAAAAACTCCGTTTGAACTGTGGACCGGACAGAAACCCGATTTAAGTGACCTCCGAATATTTGGGTCAAAGGTTATGTCACATGTGCCCAATGAAAAACGAAAAAAATGGGATTTCAAATCAAAGGAATATATTTTCGTTGGCTACTGTGAAAATACTAAAGGGTATAAACTAATGGACACTAATAAAAATGTGATTGTGAGTCGCGACATAATATGGTTCGAAAATGACGTAGAATTTGAAAAGACAGACATTGACAATGTAAACAAACGCGAAAATCGGGATAAAATGATTGACAATGTAAACAAGAGTGAAAGTCGGGATAAATTGAGTGAAAATGTAAACAAATGTGAAAAAAACGAAACTGACGATTTAAAAGACAATAAAAAACCTAAAAAATTGATTAGCAGTGTAAATAAAAGCCGTGAGAATAAAAATATAAACAATTTTTCAGCGCTTGACAGTGCAGAAAACTTAAGTGACAGAGAAGAGGCAACAGAAGAAGAGGAAGAGAACGACCTGGATCTGACAGTCTTGGAGGGAGGTGAGGAATCCATGGCAGAAGAAGAACAGGAAGAATATTTCCCAGTATTCTCTCCGAGCAGCGACAGCGGTAGTTCAGAATATTGTAGTCCAAATGAACCCGACCTGCGCAGATCAAGTCGTCCTCCAAAACCCCGAAAGTTTGACAACTATTTCATGTTTTTGACAACAGACAGCGAGCCGAACACGTTTTCAGAAGCAATGAAAAGCCCTGAAAATGAAAATTGGAAGAAAGCCATAGAAAATGAGTACAAATCGCTTATTGAAAACAAGACATGGAGCATCGTAGACACACCAAAAGACAAGAAACTATTAAATACAGGGTGGGTCTTTAAGAAGAAGAGTGACAATAAATATAAAGCTAGGCTAGTGGCAAAAGGATACAGTCAAACAAAAGGCATTGATTATGAAGAAACGTATTCACCTGTAGTCCGTTTCAGTTCCCTTAGATTCATTTTTGCTCTAGCTGCTAAACAAAACATGAATGTTCACCACATGGATGTGACCACCGCTTATTTACAATCAAATCTTGAAGAGGACATCTACATTAGACCACCAGAAGGCTTTGAAATTGGAGAAGGAAAAGTATTAAAATTAAACAAAGCCATTTATGGATTAAAACAAAGTGGAAGAATGTGGAATAAATGTTTAACACAGACCCTATTAAAAATGGGATTTAAACAAAATCTGGCAGACCAGTGTGTATTTTACAAAAACTTAAACGGAATTTTGATGATAATAACAGTGTATGTAGATGATTTATTAATATGTACAAAAGACTTAGAGATGCTAAATAAAATAAAATTGCATTTAATGGACACCTTCATCATGAAGGACCTAGGAGAAGTTTCCAATATTCTTGGAATCACCGTCAAGTGCGATAAAAGGAAACAAGAAATAAGCCTGCAGCAGTCCAGTTATATCGAAAGTATATTAAAAAGATTCAACATGCAAGATTGCAAACCTACGAGTACCCCTTTAGACCCAAATCAAAAAATTCAAGATATAACTGACTATACAAAAATTGATGCGCCATACCAGGAAGCAATTGGGTGCCTTCTGTACATTTCAAATTGTACCAGACCTGACATTGCTTATGCAACAAACCTCCTTAGCAGATACAGCCTAAAACCTGGTGAAGTTCATTGGAAGGCAGTCAAAAGAATCTTTCGTTACTTAAAGGGCAGTATTAATCAAGGATTGGTTTTCCAGGCAAGAAAAAGCGGAAAATTGGTTGGATATTGTGACTCAGACTGGGGAAACAGCCCAGATAGGTGCTCAACATCTGGCTACGTTTATGTCATGCAAGGGGCGGCTATATCCTGGGCAAGTAAGAAGCAGAAGACAGTTGCACTTTCCACAACGGAAGCCGAATATATGGCCCTGTCTTCTACATGCCAAGAAGCTATGTGGCTTAGAAATTTTGCCATAGACATTATACCTAGTTTTGTCGCCGCCACTGAAATATATTGCGACAACAAAGGTGCTGTAGATCTCGCACAGACGAGCGCATACCGCCCCCGGACGAAACATATAGATATGCGTCACCACTTTATTCAAGAAAAAATCGAATCAGCAGTTGTGGAGGTGAAGCATATTAGCACAGATGATATGGTGGCAGACTCCTTGACGAAACCGCTACCCAAAATGAAAAATGATTTTTGCACATCACAAATGGGTGTACAAACTATAGACTAGATAATTTTCAAGAGGAAGTGTTGGGGATATGAAAATCATCTGTCAAATATAAAATGTCACTAAATATATAATTATGTTGGTATCACTTGTCGCTAGATAATAAAACACATAAGTCGAGTTGCTCAGAGTTTTTTATTCAAAAACAGTTTGATTTATTAGAACAAACACATTTAGTACAACAAAGTCTTTGTGACAAGGGAGGAGGGGGGATGGTCAAAAATGGCCCAAAAAAACGTGACATACTTTATGGACGTCCCCTTATCAAGAATTACTTTGCTCCACATTACTCTGGATAACCAAGTATTTTTAATAATATACTAAGTTGCACCTACTCTTAAGACTTTAAGAATTGCCCAGGCCTTTGCCCATTCTACACTAAGGGTGATAAGTAAACCACTAATTGATGTCTGAGCTCTCTGGAGAATCTTAATACTCATTTAAACTCCCGCTCAGATACCTCCAATGGGTTGTTGCCATCCATTAAATCCCTTTTTTCCAATTGTGCTCTACACCTGAAAAAAAAATCAGCTTCATAACAATTTTGTAAGAAATAACCTTGCAGGCAAAATAAATGGTAATATACATTTCTTACCTTCTTCTACGGTCCTCCACTTTATTAATACCTCTTCTATGATTATTAATTACAACAAAGCCCAAATTATTATCTTAGGTATTTCACTAATTTGTCAAAATAGTTTTTAGGTTAGCTTATTCCGATACCGGAATTTACAGCAAAGCCAAAAGTGTCTTGTGGTAAATAACGATAATCATTCCGACATTCGTTTAACGACATCGGAAAAAGTGACCACCATAATCGCATTTTGACGGTTGACAAGCGGGACCTCGAAATTTTAACGATGTCGGAATAATTACGATCACGATCACGATCACGATGGTCACCATAATACACCTGATTGTCCATATTTTGCAGTCAGTCTAAGTTTCTAGGCAATATTTCCTACTGTTTTAGTAAAGATGTGCCATATTATTTACAAAAATTTATAGCACAGTTAGGCTGCGCAAATGATTCGTTTTGCTACTTGCATGTAAATCAAGTGTCTTTTTCCTGGAATCAAACTAATATATGTAGTATTTGCAATCAAAATGTCTATGAAACTCTGGAGCATATTATTTTCAAGTGTCCAATATACGAACCGCTCAGATCAGAAACTATAAACCTGCCCCAATCGGTAGACCTGCACGAATTATTGTCATCCTATAAATACGTATCACTGCTATATCGAACAGTCTCCAAAATATTAAAACTTAGGGCATTTGCATTAAATGAATAATAAAAAAAAAGGAGAATTCATTCATACTTTTGTTATCCTGTGTTATGTGTTAATGTATTTATCTAACTATATCTACTATTATTATTAATTTGTCTATTATTATGTATTTATATAGCTTTATTTACTTTTATTATTATTAATTTGTCTATTATTATTTGTTTATCTATATTTATCTACATTTACATTATATCTATGTTTAAGTTTTACAAGGACTTAAAGAATTTATGTTTACATTTTATTATGTAACTTATTATATATTATTTTTTTTTACTTATTGTAGCGTTATGCAAAATATTTATGTACTGCTTCTATATGGCAATTTGTAAAATATTATTATGTGTCCTATATCACTTTGTGATCAAGGGATTAATAAACTATCTATCTATCTATCTATCTATCTATATTGACTTGTACATTTTGCATTTATATGTATATAAAACCACAAATTTAGTGAGATTTAATTTATAGCCAGGGTTTTCTACTTTACAGGTTTCCAAAAGATAAAGCATTGTTGGAGCAATGGCTTGATATTTTTAAAATACCCAAATCTACGTAGGTATACTTTTTCTGAGAATAAATTTGTTTGCTCAAGGCATTTTAAATATGATGACATGGTTTGGACTGAAGAAAGCCAGAGTTCGAACCTGAAAAAATAGAGTGTGTATTTCAAAAATAAGATTTTTATATGTACATTTTATTACAAGTATTTATACAATAGAGTGTCTGGAGTTCCGACCGATTTTGCACTGTTGTATATCTATAGATATTAAACATAACGTAACCTAACTCTTTGGTGTAGGTCAGTTTTTTTTTGCCTGTTTGGTGTTTTTGATGCCTTGCCCCCATTTAAACGGGGGCATAGTCCCCATTCAAACGTGGAGAATACAATTCTGACCAAAAAGCTTTAAAATTTTTAAAATCAAGTGGTTGGAATACTAGGGGAACGTCCAAGTATTATGTAGGGGGGTCATTTTGGAGTGTTACGCCCATGTTAATGGTATAGGAAAATAGCGTTACAGGGGGGGGGGAGGTCCAAAATGATCAAAATTTGCGTTACGTAATACTTGAACGTTCCCTAGCCCCAGAGCTAGAGTTTCGACTGGTTGGAAGTTATGACTCGAAGCTCCCTTTATAAAATTCATTTAATTTTAGATCAGTGAATGCTACTTTATAACTAAATTATGATGAATTTAATCAAAATTGACACTGAATAAAAAAAGTAATAAAATTATTAAGACTATGGTCACTTGATCAGTTGTTACTTTGTCTAGTGTTTTGGTGGTTAGCCGTTTGGGTTTGTGGAAGTTTTCACCTCAAATCAAAAGCCCAAATCGACCAAACACCAAAACACACTAACACACCAACTAGACAAAGCAACAACTGATCGAGTGACCC
This sequence comes from Brachypterus glaber, assembly GCA_958510825.1. NCBI lineage: Eukaryota > Metazoa > Arthropoda > Insecta > Coleoptera > Kateretidae > Brachypterus > Brachypterus glaber. The sequence goes on along the minus strand of CAUEHQ010000764.1, from coordinate 4,604 downwards.
TAATTAAGACAATTTACACGCCAGTACCAAAATGTATAAGAATGAAGGTTTGAGAAAATATTATATATGACCTACCTTGTTTTTTTTTATTTTATTAGTTATTTTTTTAATTCTGTCATTATTTTTTTAATTTTATACATTTCTGTAATTTTTTTAAATAGAAATATGTTTTTTTGAGAAATAAATGTTTTTTATACCGTTTTTAAATCCACTGACATTGTACATAACCCTAAAAACTTCATTGTCAATAAAGCACGGTGCTTTAAGCACCAGAGATAAGTTGGTCTCTGAAAGCACCAAGATGAAAATTCCCTATAAAGTTACCAAATCGCACCACCTAGTGTGAAAAATTTGAACCCCCTAGAATAAAGAATGCAGTTAATGGCTGCCATTCATATTAGCCACTTGTTCAGACGCCATTCCTGTTCCCCCACTCCTCAAGTTCATTGACGCGAAGGCGGTAGTTTGTTACGCATATAGGGAAAAATTTAAAATGGCGTAAGTTTTTCGCGCCAGCTGCATCAAATAATTTATGTAAAAATGTGTCTGTTAAGAAAATATTATTAAATCTACAATCGTTATAACTATTTATATTGTTTTTACAATGGAATGTTAGTATATGTGATGTAATTTAGTGGCTGAATCAGGATTAGGAGCGCCTATGTGCAGCTCTTTATGCAACGTTTTGATGAACTGGGCATGCGCACGCGCATGCGCTGACCGTTTTTCAATATGTTATTTTCAATGAACTAGAGGAGTGGGGGAACAGGAATAGCGTCTGAACAAGTGGCTAATATGAATGGCAGCCATTAATCGCATTCTTTATTCTAGGGGGTTCAAATTTTTCACACTAGGTGGTGCTATTTGGTAACTTTATAGGGAATTTTCATCTTGGTGCTTTCAGAGACCAACTTATCTCTGGTGCTTAAAGCACCGTGCTTTATTGACAATGAAGTTTTTAGGGTTATGTACAATGTCAGTGGATTTAAAAACGTTATAAAAAAACATTTATTTCTCAAAAAAAAATATTTCTATTTGAAAAAATTACAGAAATGTATAAAATTAAAAAAATAATGACAGAATTAAAAAAAATAACGGTAATAAAATAAGGTTTTGCGCCGGTCGTGAAACGCACATAACCTAAAAATCTCGAGAAATCCGATTTTGCATAAACTTGTGTTTAAACTTCTCTAAATTGGGGTAAGTCAATTAAAATCTTGTACACTCCTTATCTGCACATATCTTCTGCTTTTTCCGCTTGCTTTGCATCAATTTTCTGCTTTTTCTTCTCACCTAGAGCATAGAACTCTCCCGCCAAGAGTGATCCCAACCTTTTTACCATGTCCTCAAATTCGGGGGGCGGCCCCCGAAGGCCCCCCCCCTTGGCTACTATCTGCCGAACACAAGCTATGCTTGGAAAACATCCAAAACAATAAAACAACAGACCCAAAAGAAGTATTTGATCTGTACGAACACATTCGGAAACTTTATAAAACTGAGAAAGAGAGGGTACTCCCAAACAAAACCAAAATTCAATCAATGGATATAATACTAGGCCAGCTGTCTTCATATATGAAAGGCCAGGGCTTAATAGTTAACAAAAACTCACAGAAAAAATCTATAACTAGCCAAAGTAAAGAAAATTTATCTCAGAATAATACCAATCCTAACACTCAAGTAGAAGAATCGACTCATACATCTGTCCTTACGGTATCACTTACATCAAGCAACACTAGTATGGAAGGCATTGAACATGATGGTCTCACAGAAATTTTAACGCAACCACAAAACCAGTCACAACAAATACAAGAAAAACCAGTACTGCAACAGCCTCCACAGCAGCCATCCCAACAGCCTCCTCAACATCTACAACAACAACAACCCCAACAACAAATACCACAAGAACAACCCGAACAACAACAAATACCTAAAATGTACTACAGAGAATCTGATGCTCCACCTTTCACTGTTATAGTAGAAGGTGACCGAGACAAAAACATAGCAACAGCTCACTGTATGACCTTGGCAAGGGAATTAAAATTGAAAAAAGTCACAGGCATCAATAAAATACTAAAAAAAGGATATAACCGAGTAGGTGTGGATTTCAATACCCACAAGGAAGCAAACAGCTTTGTAAACCTACATGATTTGACTGCATACAAGAAATATATTCCACTAAGTCTCACTACTTGTAAAGGTGTCATAAAAGATGTTCCTAAAAATCTTGATTTAAATGAACTAAAAGATCCTGAATTCTGCGAATCCAAAAAGAAAATCTTATCTACAAGAAGAATCAATGTCCGTGCTAAGGGAAAAGACGGTAAATACCTTTTTGATGAAGAAAGAAAGCCTATATTTTCACCAACTGGAACAGTGGTTATCACCTTTGAAGGCAAAGTGATGCCCACTGAAATTGTATTTAATAGCTACCATATTCCGGTTTCTATCTTTATTCCTCCTGTCAATCAATGTATGAAATGTCTTCGATACGGCCACTCAGCAAAGCTATGCAAATCCAAACCAAGGTGCAAGAACTGCGGTAATGAAGAACACATATCAAATAACTGCTCCTCTAGAAAGTCCTGTGTTCACTGCGGCCAGGAACACGAAGCTACAAGAAAAAATTGTCCTGAATATGAACGGCAAAATAACATAAACCAGTACATGACGCTTAATAATGTATCCTTTTACGAAGCAGCACAGAAATTTCCCAAAACAGCAGCAGCACCAACTATACACTCAGTATTTCAATTCCCAGCACCTCCAAGTCATAAACCACCCACTCTAATTCAACCAGAACAAAGAACCACCGCATTCATACCAACAACTCAGAGCAACCAACGAACATATGGACAGATAGTTCAGCATTCTAAAAGAAGAAGATCATCTCCATCCAGTCCTAGGCACGATTTTTCACGTCAAGAGCAAGAAATTATCTCCCACTCACCAAGATTAGGCAATGATGGCAACACAGTATTCCAGAGTAAGTTCTATCAACCTACAGGAAGGAATTCCCCCTCTCCCCCGTCTTCACCTATTTTTCTCAAGGGTGATCCAGAACTCAAACTATCCCATATACTTACAAACGATATTAACATCTCAGAATCCAATCTCCCACAAATTTTAAATGATATCAAATCCATTATAAAAAAAATAATAAATAAAAATCAGAAAGAAGAGGCTGCAGCCTCGACCTCAACCTCCCTAACATAAAAAAAAAACCTTTCCACTTCTTTTAATTGTCTATTAACATCACATATATAGTATATATTAAATTGTACTATATTTGATTACAGTTTTGTTTTTTTTTTTTTTTCTTTAATTTTTATTTTTTTTTTTTTTTACTATTACTATTACTAGTATTAGTATTAATGATATTATTTAAAACTACTTTTTTTTGTTCTTTTTTGGTAACAATCTGGGTTTTACAGCTTTATAATTTTTTTAAAGGGTTTAAGTAGGATAGACTATGAAAATATTACATTGGAATATTCGCTCGTGCACAGCTAACAAATCTACATTGATCAACCTCATACGCGATTATAACCCAGATATTGTAGCACTCAATGAAACTCATTTATTGGAGGAAGATCATTTCAAGATAAAAGGGTATTCATCCCTACGCCAAGACCGCGGAGATGGATATGGAGGTATAGCTTTTTTTTCAAAGCCCCACATAAGATATGATCCATTTGATATCCCCACCCCTCATTGCGATATTCGTTTTCAAATCATGGGTATTAAATTAAAATCCGTATCTATAATATCCATATATAATCCCCCTGACCTCCCTCTCCCAACTGATATTCTTAAAAACTATCTTCAAAACACTGATCACCCTCATTTAATAATAGGAGATCTCAACGCGCAGAGTCCGGTCTGGGGCTCCACCCGCCTTAACCCAAATGGTACAAGTATCCTAGAACTAGTCGAGGACGAAAACCTAGTAATATTAAACGATGGCTCTGTGACAAGAATATCTCCCCCTCCCACCTTAAGCGCACCAGATCTTGCAACAGCATCACCATCTATATCCAGGAACGCCTCTTTCTATGTCATTCCAGATACCGGTACAAGTGACCATTTCCCACTTCTGGTCGATGTAACTAGCTCCCTCCCATCCCCTAATCCGGAACCTCCCTCAACTAATAAAGTCTATAACATCCAAAAAGCTGACTGGCTTACTTTTTACTCTAGCTCAGATGCATCTCACTTAACCGAATTTCAATCATACTTAGACTTCGAATCAATCATAAAAAATGCTGCAAACCTATCAATCCCTCTGAAAAAAATAGCAGTCGCAAGGCTCCTCATTGCCCTTGGTGGACCAGTGAGTGTTCCGAGGCAGTAGCTAAAAGAAAAGCCGCATAAAGTTCATTTAAACAAAATTTTACACTACCAAACTTCTTGGAAGCCAAAAGAACGGCAGCCCAAACCAAGAGAACCCTCAATAGAATTAAAAGGGAAGGTTTTAGATCGTTTTGCTCTAATCTCAATAGAACTACCCCCCTCTCCAAAATATGGAAAAGAATAAAACGCTTTTCCAGAGCAGCTGAACCTCCTAACAAAGCACCTCCCTTAAACTCTATCTCCGAAGAACTTAT
>CAUEHQ010000763.1:0-19967 GCA_958510825.1 Brachypterus glaber | reverse complement strand
TCTTGATCTTGTTTCCTGTTGCCGGAAGTGCCTTGCACGAGTTCAAGTTAAGGATTTGTCTATAGAATCTATTATCATCGGATACAGCGATATATTTAGAGGAAGTAAGGATTGTGTGAAATAGGGATGTTATAGGATCCGGCGTAGGCAGGGAGTATAAGTGTAAAAGTTTATAATTATCAGTCAACAAGGGGAATTGACAAAATAAAAATTTATTTATTTTCTGTTTGGTAGGCTTCGAGTTCAATTATGTCGATGTAATTAGCTATGTTTTGAAAGGAGGGTTGCAGGGGTAGGTTACCCTTTTCGGTAGCCTGTGAAATTTTAGAGTTGGTCTAATAATTCTAAGGGTTGTATGATTGAGGGATAAAGTACTTTTAATCTAGCAAAGGTGATGCTATTAAGGATATCATCTAATTGGTGTTCAATTAAAATAAATTATTCTATTAATTGTTCACATAAGTTAAAGATTTTAAGTTTGGATTCAAAATAATTTTGATTATCCGTAATATTATAAAGGTGATTTTCTATTATTTTAAGATCCTCATTAAAGGTTTCTTCGTCGATTTGCAATTTCTGAATAGTATAGTTAAAGGTTTTGATTTTTTGTGTAGTAACTAAAACTTGATTTTTGATTAAGTTTTGGATTTCATGTTCATCCTTCTCTAATTTATTTATGCAATTTTCATAATATTCGCCGTCGCTAGCGTCTAGGTTACCCGTAATGCCTTTCCAGATTGAACCGATTCCATTATAATAATAATAATAATAATAATATTTATTGCTTAGACAAATTACACATACAGAAACATTTGCAATAAATATGCTAATTAGCACAAAAATGTAAAAAACATTTGAACGTGCTTAAAAGTATATAAAAGATATGTATACATACATTAATACAATAGATAAAACCTGCTATAACTATACATACATAAACCACAATAAAGTTAAGTAAAAAATAAAATGTTATATAATAAAAAGGTAATAATACGTACATAAAATAAAAACATATAAAATATCAAGTTGACAAAAAGGTAATATATTATTAAAGAATAAAAATAGGTAAGTTAAAAAGGTAAGAAAAGGTAAGTAGTGTAGAAAAAAATCAAATATTGAAATAATACTTTTAAAAGTTATTTTTTAGATCAATTTGCTGATGTATGCTATCTCTTGGTAAATCTAAAACATAATTTTTACAATTTTTTTTAAATAAATTGTTTGAATTTAAATTTTTTATATCATTTGGAAGTGAGTTGTAGATTTTGGGCCCCAAATATCTACTACTTCTTTGCCCTATAGTCTTGTGCACTTTTGGAACAGGTAACTGATTTTTGTTTCGTGTATTTGTTACTATATATAATTTATTTTTTTCAGTATGAATATGTAAAGCTTGCGAGAAATAATATAATTGGCGACAGTCCATCTTCCTTGATAACTTAAAAAGTTCATCGGATGGGTAAGTATATTTTTTGTCTTGAATTATTTTCAAAATTATTTTCTGTGTAACTTCTAGATCATCGAGAAAACCCTTATAAACACCACCCCAACCCAGTATACCATATCTCAAATGGGAGTCTACAAGTGCATTATACACAATATTTAATTGTTTCAAATTTAACATGTCTTTTAAAATTCTAAAATATGGTATTAGACATCTAATTTTTTTATTTATTTGTTGAACTTGAAGATCCCATTTAAGATGTTGGTCAATAATGATTCCTAAGAATTTTATTGATTTGGTGGAACTTATTGAGAAAATGTCTAAATCATTTCTGCATATAAGATTTTGAAAAGTTGGTAAGCTGGTTATATAGGAACCAAAAGTCATAAAGCATGTTTTTTCAATATTTAATGTTAGGGTATTATTGTCAAACCATTCTTTTATCATAAGGAAGTCCATTTCCACCACATTTTTGAGATGTTCCCAGGTAAGTCCCTTGTAAAAGACCGTTCTATCGTCGGCAAAACTGATAATTTTTCCTTTACTATTCACTCTAAAGAGGTTGTTTATATATAGTATGAATAGAAGTGGTCACCATATTCGGGTGATAGTGGATCGCTCAACTTTTGGCCAATTTTAACATACTGTTGCCTATCCTTCAGATAGCTAGAAATTAGTTTTAAAAAGGACCTCTAATACCAAGATCTTCCAGAATGCTAATAAGTTTTCTATGACAGACAGTATCGAATGCTTTCGCTAGGTCTAAAAAAATGCATATAGCTGGTAGTCCTTTATCTATAGCGTCATATATGTCTTCAACTAAGGAAACTATAGCATGTTGTGTTGATTTTCCCTTTTGAAAGCCATACTGTCTATCAGAGATTATTGAATTTTTCTTTATAAAGCTCTCCATTCTGTTTTTTATTAAAGTTTCGAAGATCTTGGTAAAATTGGTTATGAGTGAAATTGGTCTATAGTTTACAGGATCCAATCTATCACTTTTTGTGAATAGGTACTACTATTGACGTTTTAAATGCTTTGGGACAAATTCCTGTTTCAAAAATTCTATTTATTAATTTAGCTAATGGGGATGAAATTGATGTTATTATGTTTTTAATTATGTTACTAGTAATGCCGTCGACTCCAACAGAATTTTTGTTTTTTACTTTTTTTATGACAAGTTTAATTTCTTGTGGGTTCGTGGGCATAAGAAAAATAGAATTTGATATCTTTAGTTTGTTTTCTCTATAATTTTTAACCTTCTTAATTTTTTTGGCAAGTTTTCCTCCCATTTCTGTATAGTGTTTATTAAATACGTCGCACATCTCTTTTTGGTCTGATATTATTTTATTTTCTTTTCGTATTTCTTTTATTTCATTTTTGTTTGATTTAGAATTTTTTAATTTGTTAATATTATTCCACATTTCTTTATTATTTTTAGTTTTTTCAATTTCATTTTTATAATAGTTATTTTTCAGTTTTATGATTATTTGATTTAGTCTATTTCTATAATGGTTGTATTCTATTTTTAAATCATTATTTTGTGTTTGTAGGTAGCGTTTTAAAAGATTATCTCGATGATTAATAGATTTTATAACACCTTGAGTGATCCATGGCTTTCTTTTTCTATCTGACTTTTTTATTTTTTTGTAAATAGTATTTGATTCTATTTTTTTTTAACTATACTAATAAATTTGTCTGTTACAGATTCAATATCCCCAACGAGGACTTCATTCCAGTTTACATTATTTAATTCAATATTCAATGTATTATAGTTTATTTGTTGAATAAATGTATTGATTGGTTGATTTTCTTTGATTTTATTTTTTATTATCAACTGCATCGCTATGGGATAATGGTCTGTAATATTTGTTTTTATAATAACGGGCAGCAGATATTTTTCAAAATTTTCTTTTGACTTCATAAAAATGTGGTCAATACATTTACCTTCGTTGTTTTCATTTTTCCTTGTTACGCCATTAATTATAGATTTAAAGTTATACTCACCCATTATATTTAGATATTCACTAGCTGATGCAATTGGATTAAGAATATTGATATTTAAATCACCTGTAAATATACATAAATCATTTTTAAAATAACTGTTTTTTAAATAAGTATCCAAACTAGTTAAAAATGTTGTTATATTAATTGGGTGTTGTCTATAAACACCAATAATGTTTATTAATTTATGGTGAAATTGTAACTGAGTATTGATAATTTTACTTTCGTCAATTTGATCTATTTTATAATCAAAACTAATATGATTTTTAATAAACATAATTACGCCATCATTCTGATTGAACGTGCCTCCAGAATATATTACATTATATCCGTCCAGCTTTACATAGTCTATATTTACCTGCCAGGTTTCTGTTAGTATAATACAGTCAAATTTATCAGAAAATTTTTCTAAAAAGATTTCAAGTTCTGGCAAATTTTTTAAAATACTTCTGATATTCAGATGTACTACTTTAAAATTTAAGTAATTTGAATTTATTTGAAATATTTCATTGCACTGAGCTGCATTTTCCACAACCTCTGTAATAATTCCACTCTCGTAGAAATCTCTAATGTATGGATCCATAGTTACCGTTTTATCAACTTTTCAATAAGACCTAATACTAAAACAAATATAAACAAATAAATAACTTAATATAAATAAATAAATAACTTAATAAATAACTTAAATAATCTTAAAGCTAAAAATTTTTCAAATAAGCAGCTTACATACAGCTTTATTTACCCTTAGTTAATTTGCTTGTTTGCCTTGTCTTGCGAAGAGTTTCAGAATTTGTTGGGATTTCTCTTGTTTTCTTACTATCCGGTTCAGTATTTTCTTCAGCTTCTAATAATTTAAATTCTTCTTCTAATCGTTTTTGTCTTAACGGTGGATTTGGGGTAGATGGAGCACTAGTTGGTCTAGGTTTTTCTGTCTGCGTTTCTGGTGTTTTTTGGCTTCTTTGATTTTCCAAACTTTCCAGCGTATATAAATCTTGACCTATTTGTAGTTTATTTCCCTTAATAACAGCTTGAAGTCCTTTTGCGATTGCTGCTTTTTTGTGTTTTAATAGTAGCTTTGTGGTAGTCTGATCTTTAGGGCATAGGTCTTGGGAAATTGATATATTTGTGCCTTTTAGTTTGTTACAGTTTCGAAGTATTGAAATCTTTTTTTGGTAAGATATGAATTCAATGATTATTGGTGTGTTTGGCAAAATTTTTGACTTTGGTGCTAGATGGTATATATCATTTATATCTGATTCAGAAATATCTAGATTAAGATGTTGTTTGAATAAGTTAGTTACAGTTTTAATTAGATTTTGACTGTTGTCTTGCACTCCAAATATGACTAGGTTGTTTTTTCGTATTTTCCTTTGTAGCTGTATTAAGTTTTCTTCTAACTTGGTATTTTTTTCCTCAAGTTCTTCTAGTCTTTTTTCGTATTTATTAAAAATTTGATTGATTTCAACTTTTAGATTAGATATTTGTTCTTTAATTTCAGACTGGATTTTATCTGTTTTTTTGTTAAAATTTTCAGATAATTGTGTAAATAAATTGTTCATAAATACTTTTTGATTTTCGGTAAAATCTGCCATAGTGGTCAAGGTCTGCAATATTTCTTATAAATTATAAGCATTGGCAACACTGTCACTTTATTGAATCAAATTTGTGTACTGATAAGGTGACAACTTGCGATAAGAAATGTAAACAATGCTTATTCTTGTGATTCAAAAGTGATTTTTGTTGATGTTTTTGCTAAAACAACTATCATACCTTGAATTTTTTGTACTGGTTCACTATTTTCGTTAATACTAGGATATTTAAGATCACTTTTTTCACAAAATTTAAATTTTTGACTTAAGTTCAACTTTTCGCATTTACGTTGTTGCCAGCAGATGTAAACATACACTGATGAATAATAAGAATACCTCTTTTAGTCCTATAGGAGTTTGTATCCCCCCTTATTTATAGGAACTTCTTTTCTATAGAGTCGGAAATTCTGTCTAACATATGGGTATGCGGGCGAGCGTCAGTCGCAAAATATAGTAAACGTGGATTCGAATTTAGATTAAGCAAGTCATTAATGTGATTAAGGATTATTTTGTTATTGTCAAAGGAGTTTTTAAGTAGGGTTATGTCTTTATATACTAACAGTTTCCATCTATCATTTGAAATTTTTATAGAGCCTTCATTGTGGTAATAGAGGCCCAAAGTGTTGTTAAGAGGAGGGGGGGTGAATTTTTCTTGGGATCTGCAACCCTGGAGGATAATTATTGCTGTCCAGAAGGACCTGAAACAATATTACCTTCGTTATTTCCTTCGTCGTCGTCAGTATCGTCATTAGGGTCACGATCTGTGACAGGTTTAAGTCGGTCAAAATTAACCTTAGTAGTAAAGTTGTCTCTCTTAATTATGGCAGAGTTTGAAAAGGTGGATTCGATGGTAAAAGGCCCATAGGAATTTCTCGTTATATGAACACAAGTTTGTTTACTGCAAAGTTTGTTTGATTAAAAGTGCATTATAAAGTCAAAAAAGTTATAGTTACGTTAGTACATTACAAAACACTAAAAATGTAGTTTAAAAAACTGTTATTTTGTTAAACAAAAGTGTAAAAATAAGTGTTTTATTGGTCATTGAACATTAGTGAGGTTATACTTCACGCTTGCAAAAATGACGCTTTGTTTACTTTGTGATACTGAAATAAAAAGAGGAGAAAAGAACGTTAAATGCATGGTTTGTCGAGAAAAAATCCATATACACTGCTCAAAAATAAATGAGAACGAATGGAAAATTATAAATGAAAATGAAAATATTAATTATACTTGTAAAATTTGTAGTAAAATAGATATGAGAAGCCAAATAACTGAATTAAGAACTCTCGTTGAAGAATGTATGGAAAAGTTGGATAAACAAATGAAGATTATAGAGAAAAATAATGAAAAAATCAATAATTTGGAAGGTTATAATGTAAGCCAAAACAAAAAGGAAAACACATATGCCGAAGCCCTGAATAAGAAGAAAGAAGTCATATTAATTAAACCAATTAATGAAGATCAAAGAAATGATGTTACAAGAAAAGACATAAAAACAAATATTGATCCAAGCAAGTTGGCCTTAGGTATCGAAAAAATCAAAAACACTAAAAATGGTGGTGTAATTATAAGCTGTTCAGACTTAAATTCAAAAGGAGTTATTAAAGATAAAGTTGAAGAAGTTTTAAGTGAAAAATACACAGTGGAAGAAGTAATGAAGAAAAACCCAAGAATAATTATTGTTGGAGTAGAAGAAGAATTTGTAAATTTAGAAAATAATGAAATTGTAAAAGCTATTACAGAACAAAACAATCTTAAAGTTAAAAGCTTTAAAATTTTAATAAAATATATAAAGAAAAATAAGAGAAATATTGGAAGTATTGTACTGGAAGCGGAACCTGATTCATATAAAGAAATTATAAGTTTAGAAAAGCTAAAAATAGGGTGGAGACTTTGCAACATTTATGATCATGTAAAAGTAAAAAGATGTTACAAATGTGCAGGATTTGCACATATTGCTAAGGATTGCACTAGTGAAGAAAGATGTTTTAACTGCGCGGATATTCACAATACAAAGCACTGTAATTCTACATATATAAAGTGTATAAATTGCATGAGAGCTATGGAAAAATTTAATATAAAAATTGAATTAAACCATAAAGCTTTAGATTTAAATTGCCCCTGCTATAAAAGAGAAGTAGAAAAAGTAAGTGATAAAATAAACCTTAATATATAGCAATTAAATAATGATCAAAAAGGTGATATTTTATATTTAAACTGTCAAGGTTACCTAAATAACAGAGATCAACTCTTACTATTATTTAAATATAAAAATCCAAGTATAATATGTCTTTCTGAAACGCATGTAACCGATAATATATATGACAGTGAGCTAGAAATTTTGAGCTATAAAATGGAAAAGTGCTTATCAAAAAACCCTAGAACTGGTGGAGTCCTCATCTATGTAAAAAATAACATAAATTATAAAGTAATACTAAATAAAACAGACAATGACTACCTATGGATTTTGTCTATTTCTATAAAAATTGATAACAATAAATATCTAATTAGTACCATATATCATCCGCCACAAACTAAAGACAATTTATTTATAGAATACATGGACACATATTTAGAGACATTAGAATTTAATGGAAAAATTATTATAAATGGAGACATCAATTTAGATTACTCAAAAAATGGTTTTTACACGGGAAAGTTAAGAAATATTATTCTTAAATACGGTTTTCATCAAATAGTTGATGATTATACTAGAGTAACGCCATTTAGCTCAACGATTATTGACTACATTATCGTAAATTATAAGGAACAAAAGTTTAAACTACATACAACCCCTAGAATTGGCGACCATTACACATTAACTATGGACATTGAAAACAAAGTACAAGACCAATACTTAAGTATTACAAAAAGAGATTTAAAAAAGTACAATAAAGAAGAGTTTCAAAATGCATTATTGGACAAGGAATGGAATAACAACGTACCAGATTCAAAACTAGCAGAAATGCTTATAAACAATATAGAATCTACAATGAATAAAATTTATCCCATAAAAACAATAAACATAAAATGTAAACTATAAAAATAAATGGATAACCAGCGATGTCGTTGAACTTATGAAAAAAAGGGACAGTCTCTTTAAAAAAGCAATGTTTACAAAAAATCTTGATGATTGGGAAATTTACAAGAACTATAGAAATTTAGTGACAAATAAAATTAAACTAAATAAAAAAGATTATTATAAAAGTCTTGTTACAGAAAATAAAAACAATAATTTAATTTGGAAAGAATTAAAAAAAACTTTTACCCGAAAAAAATAAAAGAGTGCAAGATATTATAATATTTCAAGGTAGCGAAGAAAAAAATGAGAAGGTAATTTCCAACAAATTTAATAAATACTTTTTAGACAGTATTGAGGAGCTTCATTCCGAAATTCCCTTTAGCGAAGATCATGAAAGCGTTCTAAATTTGTAGAAAAATGGGACAACTTTCAAATATTGACTATGAATAAACTTAGACAAATAGTAAAAAATCTAAAAAATACCACAGATTGTGAAACATTACTAAATACAAGGGTAATAAAAGACTCATTTGAAGTAGTAGGTGGTTACTTTTTAAATGTTATAAATTACTCATTAAAAAATGGCATTTTTCCCAAAAACTGGAAAACATCATGTATTGTGCCAGTACCTAAGGTAACAAACTCCAAGTTAAGTGAGGAACATCGCCCAATAAACATGGTGCCCCTATATGAAAAAATTTTAGAAACAGAAGTAAAGGACCAGTTAAAACAGTTCTGTGATAAAAACAATTTAATTGTTCCAAACCAATCTGGCTTTAGAAGATTTCACTCATGTGAGTCGGTAATTTTGGACTGCTGTAGTGAGTGGATAAAGTCTATAGATGAAAACGAAATAACTCTTGCAGTATTTTTAGACTTTAAACGTGCTTTCGAAACCATAAATAGGAAACTTTTTATAAAAAAACTGAAAAAAATGGGTGTTAGTAATGTGGTGATAAAGTGGTTCGAAGACTATTTAAGTGAAAGAAAACAAAAAGTTAAATTTAAAAATAGCGTAAGTGAAGAGCTGTTTACCAAATATGGTGTGCCGCAAGGGACGGTTCTGGGACCTGACATTTTTGCTCTTTACATAAACGACATCGTAAGTTACCTAACTCACTGTAAAATCAAAATGTTTGCAGATGATACTATGATTTATATTTCGGGAACGGACATTAAAGATTTGTTTCAAAAACTAAATAGTGATCTAGAAAAAAATTTTAAGTGGTTGTGTAATAACAGTTTAAGTTTAAACATAAAAAAATCTAAATACATTATTTTCGGCAAAAAACATATTTTAAACGGTAAAGACTTAACTAACTTAAATGTTTACATAAATAATAAAATTTTGGACAGGGTAAATGAAATTAAATATCTGGGTGTAATTTTAGATGAAAACTTAAGTTTTGAAAGCCACTTTAACTATATAATGAAAAAAATGTCCCAAAAAGTTTTTTTTTTAAGAAGAATATCACGCAGCATGTGTATGTCAACTAAAGTTTTATTGTATAAATCTATAATAAGTCCTCATTTAGAATTTTGCTCTACCATTTTTCTCACTATGAATAAAACAACCACTGAAGAATTTCAAAAGATTCAAAATAAGGCCATGAGAATTCTATTAGTATGTAGTATACACACTCCAATAAAAACTATGTTAGATGTTCTAAATTTCATGTCTGTTGAACAAAGAATAAGGTATAAGGCTTTGGATATGGTTTACAAAATTAAAAATCAAATGGCTCCAAATTATTTACACAATAAACTTACTTTTGTAAACGAAGTACACGAACATAATACAAGACGAAGAAACGATTTTTATGTAGAAACACCTTCATCAACAAAAATATATAATACTTTTTTCTGTAAAGGCATAATATACTACAATAAACTACCTGTGATGTTAAAAAACTGTGATAACTACAACAAGTTTAAACATTTATTAGCTGCTTATATAAAAAGAAATGTTATATCATAAGTTAAATTATAATTTTTTATATTATGTAATTATTTTATGTACCATTATTTTAGAATGTAAAAATAGCAATTTGCTAATAAACGTTTACTTACTTATTTTGGTTTTAATTTTTGACTAATTTGGGACTCTTTGAGCCAGACCTTTTGTCCATCGTTATATTGAGGGGGTTTTGGGTTGACGTGTTTTTCGAAGCGTTCTTTCGCCTTTTCTTTGGACCGAATAGTTTTTTCGCGGGCAATTCTATAATTATAGGATATTTTATTATTAAGGTCGCGAATATACTTACTAATTAGTTCGTTTTGATTATATAATTTTTCTGGAGATCTGGAAGCCGTATGGCCAAAAACAAGTTCATAGGGGGTAAAACCCGTGGTTTTATTTACGCTAGTGTTATGGGATATCATTGCGTAGGGTAGAATTTCGTCGGGGAATTCAAGGCTCTGTACTTTAAGTATTTCCGCAAGGCTTGCGTGAAATCTTTCTACCGAACCATTTGATTGGGGGTGAGCCACGGAGCTTGTCGTAAGTTTAAAGTCGTACAGTTTAGCTAAATCGTACATTAGTTGGTTTTCAAATTCTCCCCCATTGTCGGTATGAATTCGTAACGGGGTTCCATAGTGCTGGAAGAAGACCATTAAGGTTCTTATAACCTCCTTTGCGCTCTTATCCTTTAGTGGGTATGCTTGGGTAAATTTCGTTAGTTCGTAGGGTAAATAAGTGTTCTATAGCGTTTTCCGCGACTCTAGGTATCGGGATAATGAAATATTTTCTGTTAGTTATTGAAGCGCTATTAACAATATTTATATTTTGAATTGAAAACTCTCGGTCATCGTCCGGGAAGTCTTCGACAATTATCTCATGTAAGTAATCTAAATTTATCTGTTTAAAGAGGGTTATGATATTTTTATATCTTTTGTCAAGAAGTTGGTCGTTGGAATAAGAGACTTTTAAATGGTCGATAAGTGATCTTTCGTTATAAGCTTTTGAAAAGACTTTATATTCTTCTTTAACTATTTCGGGGGCTGGCTCGGTTTCTATTTGTTCAGGGGTTTCTCCGTTGTCAGTATGAAATATTCTAAGCGTATTAACTTCGGAACTTAAATTTGTGTTAATGTAAATAAAAATTTTAATGTCTGAGTCCGAAAAAATTTGTTTTATCAGCTTTAGTACGACTGCCCAGTCTGATCTAACCCACACCCATAGCGAGATTTATATCTTTATTTTGTTTACATAATAATTTTAGGTTTTGAAGAGCCCTGATAAAGCCTTTATACGTAGGTTTTTGGTAGTATTTTTCCTTAGTTACAAGGTAGTAAATATTTCGATTGTCGATAGTTTATTGAGCCACTTCGCCAACGGCTTTTTCTTGGGATTTTAGTTTTTCTATACCTTTAAACCGATTCCTGAATTCCAATGCAATACCTTTTTTCATGGCCATATCTTTGGATACACAATGAGCTAGGGAATATTCTGGGGGACAGTTATTTAAGTTGTCGAATACGATTTTTACATTCTCGTTAGTTACTTCGGGGGAAAATATTACGTAAAATATATCTATGGTGGTTTCGAGTTTATTACAACATTGATAGGAGTGAATTCTACTAAGAGCGTCAGCATTTAAATTAGTTTTTCCGGGTTTATAGATAATTTGGTACTCGTACTCTTCCAATTTTAATCGCCAACGGGCAAGACGGCTCCCGGGGTCGTTTATCAAAAAGAGCCACGTCAAGGGCCTGTGATCGGTCACAGAGAAAGCAGTTTTTGAAATATCAGGGGAGTTAATTTCGATTTGGTGAAATCCGGAGACGAGGTCCATAATAGTAAAGTAGGTAGATTTTCCGAGTTTGCCCAGGAGGTCGGCTATGTTGGGTAATGGATATCTATCACCGATTGTTACTTCATTTAGTTTTCGGTAATCAACGACTACGCGCCATTTTTCTTTGCCGGTAGCGTCCGCTTTCTTTGGGACAACCCAGACGGGGCTGGACCAAGGGGATGCTGAAGGTCTAATGATATTTTGTTAGAGCATTTCTTTAACCTGGTTTTTGACTTCCTCTTTGTGAACATGGGGGTATCAATAGGATTTAGTAAAAATAGGTCTAGAGTCTCAGGTGTTAATTTCGTGTTTAACTTTATTTGTAAATGTTAATTTATCTCCTTCCAGGTAAAAGATGTCTGAATATTTTAGGCATAGATTAGTAATAAATTCTGCTTCTTCTGTATTTAAATGATGGAGTCTTGGGGTTTCTTTAATTTTTCGTTCGCGGTCAGTATCAGCAAAGGTATTTTTTGTGTCGGGATTATTTATTGATTCGTAAGAGTTAGCTGTAACAGAGTTAAGTGGTTCTAGGATTAATTCGGGTAACTTACAAGATTTCTTTATAGAGTTTGTGTTGGCTATAGTTGTGAGGAATTCTCCATTATTATCGATTCTAACTATTGAATTTGCTATTTTAATATTATCGAAAGATATTGCGTGACAGATAGCATCGGTACCTTTTAAGTTGCATTTAAGCTTGAAGAAATCTTCAGTTCTTGGATCTATTTCAACAATATTTTCGGTAAAAGTTTTAGGTTTTTCGGGGTTATTAAACCTGATAGGATAGGGGAATTTTCCGCTACTAGTGTCTGGATTAAGATTACTTTTGTTAGTTAAAGATAGATTGACAGGTCGATTTCCGTCAATATTTTTTGATATACTAGGTTGATCAGCGGCCAACCCGCTATCAACATTTAAAACAGGATTTGATTTATTTACAGATGATTGGCAGGTTGATTCCTGTCAATATTCTTTGATTTACTGGGTTGATCAGCGGCCAATCCGCTATTAACATGTGAAACAAGATTTGATTTATTTAAAAGACGATTGACAGGTTGATTCCTGACAATATTCTTTGATTTACTGGGATGATTAGCGGCCAATCCGCTATCAACATGTGAAACAAGATTTGATTTTTTTAAAAGACGATGGACAGGTTGATCCTGTCAATATTTTTTGATTTACTGGGTGGACAATCCGCTATCAACCTTTGATTTGCAATAATTAGTCTCAGATTGCTGGCGGACGGATGGCCCGTCGCCAACAATATTTTCATTTGTGGATTCACTTAACTTAAACATTTTTAAAGACTTAAAATTAGTAGAAAGAATTCTATTTTTCCAATCAGTGGAACATTCGTAATGCTCAAGAAAGTCTATGCCAAGGATTCCATCGAATTCTATATCGAGATCGACCACGTAAACTTTATGCGGGTCATTTATTTTAAACGGTAGCCGAGTAGAATTTTGTATTATAATTGGTTGGTTTGTTATTCCCTGGATAGTAAGGTTTTCGTTGGTTAGGTTAAAATTATTTAGTGTATGTGGTCTAATAATAGAAATAGCGGCTCCCGAATCTATTAAAATTTTGAATTTGTTTTGAGTATCGTTAATATAAAATAGACTATTGGATTTCGTGGCATAACTTTTGAGAATGTTAACGTTTAAATATCCATATTTTGGAATTGGTTGGTCAGGTTTTCTGGACTTGGTTCTATCGGGGCCAGGTTGCCAGATTCCTGACTCTCTTCGGAGTTTAAATGATAAGTTCGAGAGTTGGAGGCTTGGTTAGAGCTACTAGTTGCGCGGTTAAAATATTGGGGATTGGGATTGTTAACATTTTGTCTCTTAAAACACTCATTTATTAGGTGCCCTGTTTTTTTGCAATAGTTACATATCATTTGGCTTCTATTTGACGAAGAATTTTATGAAAAATTTCGGCTTCTATTTATCGGAGGGTTTTGTGGGGTATGTCTGGGTCGAGGGCCGCCGCTGGGCGGTTCCCTAGGTGGGTAGCGTCTAAAATTACTATTACTACTTTGGATAGGGGGCCTTGGTTTAGCCCGGTTAAGTCTTTGGGTTTCCAAGTACATTAACTGCGTTTCTCGATTTATCCGGGTGGCAGCTTCTATTAGGGAGTCCGGGTTTGAGGCCCGAACTATACTCCCTATTCTCGGATCTAAGCCTGTCAGAAGCATGTCTAGACACATAGAATCTATTATTAGTCTTTGGGCATACTTCTGATCAGCACTAAGCTGTTGTCGATTTATTGCCGCGTGCAATTTCGAATTGTGATTTTGGACTCTGTTAGTATAACTAAGGGCGGATTCATTAACGCCTTGCCTAACCAATTGGAGGTCATGAATAAGACCCGAAAGATCTCTTGTGTCGTCAAAATGGGTGAGAAAAAGATCTTTGATTGAAGCCCACGTTACTAGACTTCTACTATTTACGAGTTGCGGCGCGCGGCCGCGTAATTTGTTTTTTATGTGAACCATTAATAAAAATTGCTGTTGACCAACAGTGATTTGTTGTGCTGTATCGCACGCGGTGATGAATGAGTTGAGAAGTACTTGATCCCCATCGTACTCAGGGATTAGAGCGAAAATTTCTGCAAGTTTATAAGGTTCCAACAATTGTTGACTCGCTGAGGAGCCTTCTTGTTTTGTCACGGTTGGTTCTGGGTCAGACATTGTTTTTAGGTAAGGGAAAAAGTTTGTAAAACAAAATAAAAAGGACAGGAGGAAAGAGAAATAAAATAAAAATATATACGCTGTACACGATAAAATAAAAAGATTCAACTTACATTAGTGTCCTTTTTTCCATTTGAACTCGCGCACTCGAACTGGAGCTGATTCAATCACTTTAAAGAGTAGGACTCACACGCTAGTTACTCCGTTCACCAACGCTAAGTGAATCCTACCGACTGCGCCAAATTTGTTATAACCCCGAATTGAAACTTGGGTTTTTAAAAAAGATTTTATTTATTAATTAAAAGAACGAGTTACTTAGTCTAGATTCTAAAATATAATGCCTCTATATAAAACAAAGTTATTCTTAAATACTAAATGGGACTGCTGAGATGGCATTTCTCACGGCTCGAGGCCTCCCACGGTGTTATTACATTGTTGCACTGCTGTATCAGCAGTTTTGGACACGCTCAAGTCTGGTACGTGCCTTATCGCTGTTTTTATATAGGTATAGATATAAAATATATATATATATATATATATATATATATATATATATATATATATATATATATATACTCGATCGAAAGTTAAGTTAAGGGGATTACTTTTGAACTGCTTTGTATGCCTTTATATAACTAACTTCAAAACTAAGCGATATTATGAAAAAAATAAATTTTAATCATTTTACCCCACACATCATTTTTTTGTTTCAAACAAAAATCCTAGTGAAATTTTTAATTTAAAAACCTGTTTAAATTTTGACCCAACTCGTTTGCAGGAAATTTGATATCGTTACAAATCACTTACCCGCTAACTAAATTGACCCTTCTGAGTTCAAAAATGACAATAATTTTCTACGGAAATGCACCTTTTTTTTTCTATGGCAATTTTTTATGTTTTTTTTTGGCAAAAAAAAAAACGCTATGAAAATCTGTGATCGTTAGAAATGAAGTATTTCTAGTTATTTTGGCTCCCCTGATTTTTTTTTAAATACCTTTTGGTAGATACACCCCTCATTCAACCGTATTGGTTATAGCTTATTTATATGTAGTTTTAAAAGCAGTAAGTAATAGCAATTTTAAAGACACCACATCCATGCCCCAGGCGGGATTCGAACCCGCGACCTCGGTGTTACAAAGCGAACATGCTGCGTCATGCTCCACTGAGGCCGGCGAACAGTCGTTTCAAAATGACTTTTTGCGGCCAAAACTCGAAAAAAAGTCTTTTTATGGGTTTTCGGGGTCGCTGATTTCAAATATGAGGTTAAAATTTTAAAATTCAAAATGGCGGATCCAAGATGACGGAACTTTTTTGTTTTTTTTTTTGTGCATTTTTTTTAAATAGGTAATCATGGTTCTGCTAGGTTGTTTAAAAGGGATCTGTCATTAAAAGTCAACAATTTAAAATAGCGGATCCAGAGTAGAATCGATTTTTTAAATTTTTTGAACGATTTTTATGAAAATGATTATTGAGGGTGATTAAGGATTGAGGAATATGGACCAAATTGTGTCAAAAGGTGAAATTTTCTTGTACTTTTTCAGATTCAGGTGCAAAAAGTCCTTATAAAACAATATATAAAAAAGACACATTGGTAATAGCTTTGCCTGGACAATTTTATTTAAAACACCAAATTACTAATATTAATGATTTTTATATAATTTTGTATTAAATCTAATATTTTGACCCAGATCGACCCCCCCCCCAACAACTTTTGTGTTAATTGTGTCATAATATATATAGTTTAATAATAATAATAATAATAATAATAATGATGATAATGATAATGATAATGATAATGATAATGATAATGATAATGATAATGATAATGATAATGATAATGATAATGATAATGATAATGATAATGATAATGATAATGATAATGATAATGATAATGATAATGATAATGATAATGATAATGATAATGATAATGATAATGATAATGATAATGATAATGATAATAATAATAATAATAATAATAATCCAGGGAGACTCCCTCAGTGCTCTTCTGTTTTGCATCTCACTAAGGTCACCCATTTATTTTATATGGATGACTTAAAACTTTATGCCTCTGGAGAGAAAGATCTCAACCAACTCCTAAGGGTAGTGCAGGAGTACACACGCGCTATCGGCATGGAATTTGGCATGGATAAATGTGCACTGGTGCATCTCAAGAGAGGGCGATCAATAGACTTCGGCGAGGACGCGCAACTTGTGGACGGAAGCATCCTACATCTTTTGGATGCCGGAGAGACGTACACCTACCTGGGGGTAGAACAGCGACACACCCAGGAAGTAATAACAGTTAAAGACGCTCTCCGCAGCAAGTACAGACATCGGCTCAGACAAATCTGGTCATCAGAATTGTCTGGAATAAACAAGGTGTCTGCCACAAATATGCTTGCTGTTCCGATCCTACTTTACTCATTCGGAGTTATTAAGTGGACAGTAAATGAGCTGCGCCAACTCGACGTAAGTACTCGCAAGCTTATGCACCTCTATAGAAGCTTGCATACAAGATCGTCCGTTCCACGACTGTACCTTCCACGAAATCAAGGTGGTCGTGGACTCTTAGGTTTGGAGTATCTCCACAATAAAGTGGTTTTGGATACAGCCTGTAAAATCATTAGGAGCAGAGATCCCCTGCTACGCTTGGTCCATGACCATGAAGTAGCAGGTGCTGGAGCCTTTATCTTTAGGGCGGCCAAGAGAGCAGTCGATGAACTTGGTCTCATTTTCGACACTGAAAGGGAAACCCAAAACTCGATAACCGAGTTGGGTCCCGTTCAGTTAAAAGCCCACATAAAATCTGCCGAGCATTCGATGCTCATGCAGTTACATATGGATAAGCCAATGCATGGAATCTTCTTTAAGACCATAGAAGACCTTGGCTTATCCAAAAAACTGACTTTTGCTTTTTTGAGGTCAGGTGGGCTGAAGTCGGAGACCGAGGGATTCATTATTGCTTGCCAAGATGGCGTTTTTAACACATTGGTCTACCGAAGCCGCGTTATGGGTTTACAGGTACCTAATATCAACTGCAGGGCCTGTCGGAAAGAGCCACAGACCATTATGCATTTGCTATCAGCATGTTCAACATATGCGGTCTCGGCATACATCCGTAGACATAACGCGGCCTTACGAGTGCTGTACTTCTTTCTGAGGCACTCGTATGGGTTAGACGAAACGCCAGTGCCGCCCTATGCTCCAGCAGATATTGAGTCCGTGGTGGAGAATCATGGTTGTCGCATTTATTGAACTATTCATTCCCCACCCTAAGGCAAATACGTGCCAATAAGCCAGATATTTTTCTCCTCGATCATAAATCCAAAACAATGTCCGTTTGGTCTTTCCCGGCTCGTCGCCTCGTAGGTGTCGGAACGCGAGGTGGTATTTATTTAAATAAATTATAATTTTTTAAAAGTTTATCAAATTTAATTTTTTGTTTTTTTATTTGATTATTTTGATTTATTGGGTTTTTTAAATGCATCGAATTTAATGAAAAAATATTTATATGGACCGATTTTTTCATATTAATAGTTTTCAAACCAACAGAACTTTCAATATCATAACTTTGGTGAACTTTTTCAAATGGCAATTTAAATTGTTTATTATTTAAAGAACTCAAAGTATACTCATCTGAGAATTCTAGACCAAAGTTGTGTTTTTGCATAAAGTTTATTCCAAGAATGACTGGAAATGTTAGGTTCTCGATGATTAACATCTCTTGAGTTAATTGTTGGTCATTGAAGGAAAAAGAAAATTCTGACTTTTTTCGGGTTGCCTTTGAGAGCTCCGGAAACTCTAACTCCAGGTCATGGAAAATTTGGGATTTGGTGATAAAAGTTTTTCAGTGATTTTCATACCTTTCCAGAACACTAGCTCAAATCAGCGCCGGTGTTCAATAATGCATGAAAAACAAAATTACATATTTTAATGGAAATAATTGGTTTCTCAGGTGATTTTTTAGAAGAACATTTTTCTATATCTTCGTCCAACAAATCCTCCGAGTTAAATGAGGTCATTTGTCGACACTGGGCTTTAGCCGACCTATTTCCAAAGCCTACATATCGTTTTCCGACTCGTTATTTGTATTTTGTTCATTTTCTTCTTCTAACTCCAACCCTCTTATCCCGTTTT
The DNA here is from genome assembly GCA_958510825.1 of Brachypterus glaber. NCBI lineage: Eukaryota > Metazoa > Arthropoda > Insecta > Coleoptera > Kateretidae > Brachypterus > Brachypterus glaber. Next base: position 1,282 of record CAUEHQ010000763.1, on the reverse strand, counting down.
TATTTAAAAATTAATTTTTTTTGTAAGTTATATTTTGAATTTTTTCCATTTTTATTTTCAAACCTAGCCACACCATCCATAGAGTTAATTTAACGTTTTGAAAATTCTCCATTTGACTCATTGTTTCGTAAGTCCCCAACGGACTCATGATTTACAAAATTTTCATTTTCCTCATTTTTGAAAAATTTCCCATTTTGTTCCACCCTATTTTTGTTTTGAAATTTGTTAAAATTAACATTTTTATTTACTGGAAAATAATAATCTGCATACCTTAGTGTATCTAAAACCTGTGAAAAACTGTTTTTATTAATTAGCATACAAATTATTTCTTTTGGAAAGTGTTTTGTAATTTTTCTGATTAACTCCGACTCTGAAACAGGCGGATTTATGTGTCTGGCCTAGGCCACCAATTTATTGAAATAATCTACGTAAGAACCATAATTGTAAAAACTATTATTTATTTCATCCATTATTTTTTCCTGAATATTTATATTCCAAAATTGTTTTAAAAATTCTTCTCTAAACCTGTTATATTTCTAAAATTTTGCATATAAGAATAGGCCCATTGCCCATTGCCAAAGGTGTATGCTTGGCTGGAAATGATGTTGGCATTGGAGTCCGAACCCCCGTTGGAGTAGATGGTTCATTCAAATTTATGTTCAACTGGTTTTGCATAATTTCTTGTTCTCTTTGTATTTGGTATTCTAGGCTCTCTGCACCTTGAAGATTTGGAGTGAGATGTGGAGGTGGAGTTATTCCTGGTGGAACCACTGTGTTCATTAAAGGTCTTCCACTTCCTTCTAATTGTTTTTGTATTGGTGTGAGCTTCAGAGGTTTGTGTCGTAAGTTATAATTTTCTCTTTTATTTGACATTTTTAATAGTTGATATTTATACTAATTCGATTTTGATTTAAAATTATAACCTGGTTTGTCTTTGGTTTTTAATAACGAAAAATAAGAAACACCACAATTAGGCAAATTGGATTCGAGTATTTACTACCGTATTAAAGTTTATAAATAGATTTTTTTTACACTTTTTTTTTATTTACAACGAAAGATAAGAACAGCACATTTAAAATTCTTGACGACACACTTTTTTTTATCCAAATACCCCCTAACGAATGAATTTATTGTTTTAAACACGATTTTTACGCGAAAATGTCATTTATGTTGATATATAACCTCAAAATTCCACGATGCACCTATTTGACATCAGCAGGTAGTTTTTCTTCGCACCATAACCGGTTAAATGGTCGGTTGTTTGTAACCTTTTCTAGTCTTA
>CAUEHQ010000762.1:0-19826 GCA_958510825.1 Brachypterus glaber | reverse complement strand
ATTTCTTGTAGTGTGCCTTTTGAAGAAGTTGGAATAAAGCCAACGAAACGTCGGCAGTTTTAGTAAAAAAACGTTTTTTAATATAAATAACCCTAATCCAGCCACCTACTATCTAATATTATCTATAGATACCGTCAACCGGGCTCAAGTGAAGTAGGGTCACTCGATCGGTTTTGGCTTTGTCTAGTTGGTGTGTTAGTTTGTTTTGGTGGTTGGTCGGTTTGGGCTTTTTATCAGGCGAAAACTTCCATACACCGAAACTAAAGATTGATATTTTTTCAACTTTTTACCCATGATTGATATTTTCCCGGCTTATTTAAATAAACAAAGAGATGGTGGTGTTAAAGTAAACTGCATAAGTTATGACATGATTCTCTTATGTCCCTCCTCGCAAGCTCTTACATAAGTGTGAGGAGTTTGCTAAACTGTCTTAAGTTACAACTGTGATAGGTGAAAAGTTATGGTTTTTAAGCCTCCTTCTTATAAAGAACTCATTGTTCCTTCTGTCTTGTTAAACAATATAAAATATCTCGGACATACAGAGCGGTCCAAAAGTCACCCCTCCCCTCTTAACTTTTGAACCAGTTGAGATATCGACTTCAAATTTGGAACTGTTAAATAGGACAACTTATACTATCTTTTAGCATATATTTAATACTTTCAGCTCTTAAAATGTGGGCAGGGGGGCATGGGGGCACATTTTTTTAAATGGAAAGGGGGGTCGTGTGATACATCATTTTAAAGCTTATAAAATTCTCCATTTAACTGTAATTTTTTTATTTTTTTTAAACATTTTTTTTTTGGGTTTAAAATAGGGTTGAAAATGGGTATTTTTGTCAAAATTTCTCTAAACAATCCAAACAATTTTTTTTAAAATGCTTAATTTCATAATGAAAAAAAATAAATTATACTTTTAAACTAATTTTAGTTGACATAAATAAAAATTAACAAAAAAAACTTAAAAATTTATTTTTTAGCACAAAAAACTGTAAAATCAAAACCTTAAAAAACACGTTTAAAAATTTTAAAAATATATGGTTATATAGAGAATTTTAAAGGCTTTAAAATGATGTATCACACGATCCCCCTTTCCATTTAAAAATATTTCCCCCCATGCCCCCCTGCTCACATTTTAAGAGATAAAAGTATCAAATATATTCTTAAAGATAGTTTAAGTTGTCTTATTTAAGAGTTCTAAATTTAAAATCGATATCTCAACTCCTTCAAAAGTTAAGAGGGGGGGGGGTGACTTTTGGACCGCACTGTATAATAACGGCAAACTTAGTGATAACTTGGATATTAAAAGACGTTACAAATCTTTGTGTACTCGTGCGAATATGCTAGCAAGAAAATTTAACAAGTCTTCAATAACTGTTAAAAACTTTTTATTTAAAACATACTGCTACAATCCCTATTCGGGTGAACTTTGGTGTAACCATGCCGTACCCTACGTACATGTTTTATGCCATGAATATGCATAGATCATAATAATAATATAATAATAATAATAGTAATAGTAATAGTAATAGTAACAGTAACAGTAACAGTAACAGTAACAGTAATAATAATAATAATAATAATAATAATAATATTTATTGCCCAACAGAATAATCCAATAACAGGACAATTTGATTACATAATAATAAATATAAATACAAATATTAGATAAATAAAAAATAAAATGATAATCTTAAAAATAAAAAAAAAATAAAAAATAGATCTTAGATATGTACCTTTTAAGCTTGGTTTTCTTAAAACAGAAGAAAGTTTTTCAAAAAATACATTACAATTTATATTTACTATAAGTATTAACATTTTCACACATGACATAAATTCGTTCTTCGAATTGGCAGCGAGAAAGAGTCCGTTTGTCTAGCATTAAGTCGTGGAACTAAAAAATGAATTTTTTATGCGCAAGTTTTTGCATAATCTTAGCATATCTAAAAGTTTATTATAAGAACATTTTCAATAAAATAAAAAAATAATAGAGAATACACTTAGAGCATCAATGCTATTTGCAAACCTGCAGCAGTCTTAAGTGAGATGCGTAAAAATTGCATATTGTGCGTACCCTTCCATATACGTGCGTAAGCATACGTAATTTTCAATCGTGATTGTGTCCTAATTGACAAACAGACCAGGAAACATCTAAGTAACCCACGCTACTCTAATAAATGCAAAATGTTCATTGGGGTATTTCAAAAAACACGTTATTTTTTTAAGTTTTAAGTCCCTTATCATGTCGTGAAAAATACCATAATAAAATTCTGTGCCAAATTTCAGGTCAAAAAAAAAATAAAATAAAAGTAGGGTCCGTCATTTTAAAATTGGAAAAAATTATAAATTATATGTTTTTTTTTATTAAATATATCTGGTATACTATCTCATTTAAAATGCCCAAATACAAAGGAGGGTATCGCATTTTGGGCTAAATCGCCTGCAACGATAAGACTTTACATGCTTATAGATACATAAAAAATAAATACTTAGCCAAAATTTCAGCCCTCTTTACATCCTGAAACATACTTTAATTAATTATTTTAATTAAGAATTTTGACATATGTCAATGTACGATTTGGCAACATTGCACTAAACTTCAAATGTCAAATGTCATCTCGTCAAAATAAAAATAACTATGCACATTAACTACTACAGTGGGGTCAAAGTGGGTCTGTATTGTGTTCACTGCTCTTGACTATAATATTAAAATATTTAGTTGTGTTTTATTAGTTTTCACGGATTTAATATAGTGTAATTCAATGTTAATTATGCTGGATTTATGTGATTAGTTTCTTAAGTTTCAGTACGATTATGGAGTTATTTTGAGGTATTTATAGTATAATAACATTGTAAGCAAACCATTAGCTTCAACGATAACCCAAAGCATCTAGTTCCATGGGACAGTATTACCCAATACAAGTAATTTAATCTGGCTTTCAACATGTTAAATTAGTTTATTTCCATGATATGATTTAAAACTAGATTATGAAAAAGTTACACATAGACTTTTAACTTATAATATTAATTAAATATATTTATTTAAAAATAAATATATTTAATTAATATTGAACAGTGTTTTTATTATACATTCTATCTAAACGTATTTATGTTGGTTTTGTAAATAAACAAAAAATATTGCTTTTTTTCAGTATGATAGTCACATTTAGCGCAAGAATAATGCGATGTTGTCGGGTTTACGATATCAAATAATTCCTTAGTTTTTATTTATTTTTTTTTATTTTGTTCTTTATCAACAAATAATACAGTATTTTATCATTTCTTTTCATCATTTTGTACTTTTTAAAACAAAAAAATATTTTTCTTATTTAGCCCAAAACTCCTATTTAAAACGATACCCTTCTTTGTACCAAATTTAATAACAAAAAAAACACTAAATTTGACAACCTTCTACTTAATTTGAAAATTTCAAAAATATTAATTTTAATTTTTTGTTTTCAGTTTTTAAATTAAGTGGGAGGGAGGTAATTTAATTTTGTTGAGTTGATATTTGGCACAAAGTCTTGTTTTTAGCACATAATCTTGTTATGGTGTTTTCATGACAGGGGGGACTGAAAAAGTGTTTTTTTAAAAGCCCTAATGTTCATACACTTCTAAAAATAACATTAAATATACGTGTTTCCTCAGAAACATAAATTATTATTAGTGCGTTACTGCCATACATTTTGCTGTTGAGCTTTTATATGCGGGCAGTACGATCTTTCGACGAATGTAGTACTTTTGCATATATCTATGACGACATGCATTATTCGTGTGTTATAACGACGCTTTTCGTATAATGCACAGACTTCCTAGGTACAACAGTGCATCTGAAATGTTTACTCAGGCTCGCGTAGACACTCTGGATGCGTTGCGCCGTAAAACAATAGCCAGCTATGTTGGCCGCCTGACGTCCAACGCCAACAAACTCCTCAGGTCTCTAGTTCAATCTGATATCTTTTGGAGTTCTCCAGTTATTGCTAACTGGCGCCGCCTCTGCTTTTGATAATTTGTTACTTCTACCGTATGTTTTTTTTTTCTCTCATAATTACTTTTTTACATGTACAAATGTATATTTTATTTTTATATGGTTTTTTGACTGGAATAAATGCATTATTATTATTATATTATTATGAGCATCATGCAGCTATACCAAAATACTAAAATACAAAATACTGTAGCATCAAAAGACCATTTTTATACCATTAAATCTACATTGCAATGGCTATGAAAAAGGTTTGGATCATAAGGTACCAAGTCCATCTGTTTGGGATGAGGGGGTAAAAAGGGGTTAAAAAGTTTGTTTTGGCTTTTTTGATATATAAAAAAAAGAAGATTCTAAAACAAGTAAAAAAGGGAAAAAAATACAAAAACAAAAAAAAATATGTAAGGGAACGTTCAAGTAATATGTAACGCAAAATTTGGCCTTTTTTGAAAAAAAAAGTGGTGCGTCAAGGGGTTAAACCGGTTTTTAATCGGTTATTTCTTCTGTATTTTAACCCAAAACCGTTCTGATGTAATTTCCGCAACCGGTTAACCAAAAACCGGTTATTGGTTATGGTTTTCCATCTCTAATTTGTTTTTAACAAACCTAGCGAGCGAGGCAAAAAAATATGAGAATTAAAAATTATTCATATCAGATTTTACGTCAAAAAGTGAGACAAAAAGATATTATAAACGTTTGTGTTAAATGGCTTCTTAGGGGAGCTAGAGCACGTTTAAGGGGCATTTTTAGAATATTATTCACTTCATAACTCAGGAACGGTTTAACTTATTGACTTGAAATTTTTACTGTACTAAAAGTCCAAACCAATAACATTATCATTTTATGACATAAAAAAATGTTTAACCAGGGGCGGACTTACCGTTTTACAGATAAATTAAATTAGCTACGCCCCTGGTCAAAAAGTTAGTTTTAATAAAAATTTAAATGTTAAATGGTTTCAAAATAAAGATCTTCCCCTTGTAGAACTTGATTTTTCCTGAAAAAGTCGATCGGATTATTCGTTCTTGAGTTATCGTGTTCACAAAAATCGTGACATTGCTTGATTAAATTTTTTAGTTGTCAATATTCTTAGTGCATACGACAATACATTTATTCAACTGAAAGTTATGCTGGTATGGATATTGTATGTATTACACTTTTGTTTATTCTTTATTGTATTCTAAACGATCCTATTAAAAAGATGTAAATGGAAAAAAATATTTTAGTATTACTTAAGTAAACAAATAAACACTATTTGGAAACAAAACTATTTGTTTAAATTAGTCAGAATTAGTCGGAAAACTAAAGATAAGCAACACTAACATACATGTGAGGTTTGTAAAACAAGGAGGATACACCAGGCGTATTTTGGTGTACAAGTTTTAGTAATTAGGGTATTAGGATAATTTACTTTAACTAAAATTACTTGGAGAATTAGAGGAATTATACATTGAATTAGTACAGGGTGTCCCAGATTCGGCTTTATTATTAAAGCTATTGCTTTAATAATAACGTTAAAAAACGACTGCTCTGTGTCAGCTGGAATACCCGATATACACATATATTTTTGCAAAATACTCGCTTTTTTCTCTGAAAATTTGTTTGATTTGCAGAATCTGCTTGATTAAATTTTTTAGTTGTCAATATTCTTAGTGCATACGACAATACATTTATTCAACTGAAATTTATGCTGGTGTGGATATTGTATGTATAACACTTTTGTTTATTCTTTATTGTATTCTAAACGATCCTATTAGAAAGATGTAAATGGAAAAAATATTTTAGTATTACTTAAGTAAACAAATAAACACTATTAAGACACAAAACTATCTGTTTAAATTGGTCAGAATTAGACGGAAAACTAAAGATAAGCAACACTAACATACATGTGAGGTTTGTAAAAATAAAAACAGTTTTAGATTGAGTCCGCGGATCCGATAATGGATATTTCACGAGGAGTTATTGAAAGCAAAACAACATGATTTGGAATTATTTAATGTTTATTAAACCCCTTCCGCTCCAGCCGGTTTTTCAAGGTACAGGTACCAGATTAAAATGTATATGGAAAATCCCGTAAAAAAATATCCAACTGTGGATATTGTGGTATATTTTGCTATACCTGCAAATATCCATACGTGGATACAATGGAGCGGAAGGGGTTAATGTTATTTTAATGTTTTAAAGCAAAGAGAAAACGTTTATTTTTAATTTTTCGTTTGTTTTTTTTTTTTCATAATAAATTTAATTTATTGTGTTGCTCTTCTAAAAATAAATAAAACACAATATTTTTGATTTTTTTTCTAGATAACCCCCGATAAAATATCCGTCACTGGATTAAATCTTAAACTTTTTTTATTTTTATAAACCGCACATACGTGTTAGTATTGCTTATAAAAATTAGAGTCGTATCTTTAGTATTTATATAAAATTTTTATCAAAATATATCGAAAAAATGCGAAAAAAATCTATTTTTTTTTAATTTAGAAAACTATAAAAAACAAACGAATAAAGATATTTTAAATGCGTTTTTTTTTGGCTTAGATAACCAATCCACGGCAAAAAAAATTAATAATTAGAACTTAATTATTTTTTTTACTAGAACTATACGCAAAAAACACTGTGCGCTATATCTCTAAAAAAAAAAACGAGCTGATCGAGGAAAACGAAAAAAGGTTCCAAAATCAGCACATCAAGTATAGGTAGACTGGACTAAAAGGTCCCCGAAAAATTGTAGAGTAGTGTAATCGATCAAGTGACCATGTGGAATATCTTCGGGATCATGGTATTTTAGGGGTGCATAAGAAATCCAAAAAATCTCATTATATATTCTCAGGGGCACCGGTGCATAATTTTTTCCAAGAGTTACCGGACATCCGGTGCCCCTGGGAATATATCTGTGACTTGTTCTAAAAGAGCCAATGCCACTTTGTCAATACCAGCGTTTTCAAAATATTACATCAGAGTTGACGTGAAAACGCTGCTATTGACAAAGTGACATTGGATCTTTTAGAACCAAGCCACAAATATAATGATATATTGTATTTCTTATGCACCCCTGAAGAAGACTTTCCACAAGGTCACTTTATCGATTATTTTCTAGTTTACTTGGTTTTCTTGTGTTTTGGTAAGTTTAGGTTTGGGAGTTTAGGCGGCTACAGGCCTGTATTTTGTAAATTTGGAAGTGAATGTCTATAAAAGCTACACAATCTACCTAGAAATCTACGAAGGTAATGGTGATAATAATAATAATAATAATAACACTAGGCAACAAATCTCAACTTTCTTTTTCCCCCGATCGGAAAGTAAATTTTTCTTAATAATTCAAGGGCATAGAAACCGAATCTGACCTTAGAAAAATTTCAGCACCTAAAATTTTTGAGATAGTCCAGGAATAATGACGTTTTTTTTTTCAAAATCTTAAAAAAAAGAGTAGGATTTTGAAAATTTTAGGGTATATTAAAAAAATACGGGGAACTCAAAAATATATATGCCAAGGACCTGCTGTCGGAGTAAGTACGCGAAAAAAATAAAAAGCTTGAAATGAAAGTGCAGAGTTTAGTTAATTGCTCTTTTGTGGCAAAACTATCAAATCTGTATAAAAATTGTAATGGAATTAATTTGTATATTATAAAATTCTCTACAAAAATATTCATACAAATATTTTTTTATTTTGCTTAGTTTGTTTTAAAAAGTAAATAAATGAAAAAGAAACAAAATATAAAACACAGTGTAAACTTTTTTCCCGGGCCCAAAAAATATATTTTTCCTATCAATTTAAAGGCGCAGAATCCAAATTTGACCTTTAAAAAATCCAGCACGTCTTATTTTTTAAATTTTAGTACAGGCAATCATGCCAATTTAAAAATAATTTATAAAACAAAATATTGTGTATTTTTGTTTTGTTTTTTTAATGATTTTACATCATAAAAATGTTTTTTTTTATTACATAAGAACCATATTACGTAACATTTTTTTAGTTCATTTTTGACCCCCTAGTAATGATTTTTGACAATTTTTAGCATAAGTACGTGGCGATAAGCTTGTCCCCTTATGCACCCTACTCCCTACCCTTAGTTTTGTCACATTATCCATTTTTTTTTAATATTTTTTTTCATAATATCCCTATTTATTCTACCTATGAATTTAAATTTTCCATGTTTTAAGTTGGGTATTTTTTAACTAATATTGAGTCGCCGAATCTAAATTTGTCCTCGGAATATTTTTATCTTCCATGATTTTAGAACAAAAGATGGATAAAATAATGATTTTTTAACATTTTTATCTCATTTTTCTCAGAAAACTTAGGTAATAGAAATATTCTGAGGCTCGGTTTCAGCGACCCAAAATTAGTTAAAAAACATATGACTCCAATCAGGGCAAGAAACCGTGTTGCCTAAGGTAAAATATTAGTTTTAGTTGTCTGTAATGTAAATAATTAAATTTAGGAGTCCCGCTGTGAATTCAAATTTATTCTCAGAAGTTTTTAGCATTATACTATTGTTACCTATAATAGGTAACGATTACTTAAAGAAATAAGTAATTTAAATCACAAGTATTAAAGCTTAAGAAGATTTAATTATTATAAACTTCCTGACAATCTATTTCTTCTTCTTAGGCGTTGTTGGCTTACGCCAGCTTAATCTGTTCATGAAAGGATTGTCACATTAAACACTAGAACCTGGCTAGCGGTCCCTGTGGCAAAGGCCAATAACTCCAGAAGAAGATTTTTACATTTTAAAATATAAATAAATGATACCTATACAAGACTAAAATCAATATTTTTTACCATGTCAAGTCAAGACACCCCAAAAAAAATATTGTAAAAAACGTATTTTAAGTATGGAACCTTAAATAAATAAATTTACTATCTTTCAAAAAAGTTGTAAATTTTTGATTATTTTGTTATTTTCATATGGGTCGCATTTATTTTCGGTGATTATGAAAACGTATGTAAAATTTAAGGCGCCTTCGCCAAAATTGAGGAAAAAACTATTTTATCCAATACATCAATATAAAGACCTAAATTACTGTTGTCTAAGGAAATTGACTTTTTATTCATTGTTTGTAAATTGTCTCACGTCTCCCCTAGCAACGTGGGGTAATATTTTTACCCCACCCTTTTGGAAAAGGCAGTTTTTGCACGAAATACTTTTTAGAGACTTTTTTAGAGACTGGGTTGTGTGGGTTTATCCCGGAATCCCAATTAATTGATTTTACGAGCCAAACAGCTGGAATAAACATCAACAATTACGAAATTTTAAAATCCATAAAATGGCAATCATAACCTCAAAATTGAAATTTTTGCAATTATGAAAAATTTTATACTCGCATTCGTATTTTTCTTTTGATTTGGGTGATATAGTATTAAAAATAGCCACATTTGCTTCTTTCAAAATGTGTCCTCAGGGACAAAAACACTATTTTCATCCTCAAATTCCAATTTTAATTTGAAAACGACGCCACGCGGTAAAATAAATCTTGTAATTGTTTTTTTTTTGTACCGTAGCCGCCTACTGCTTTAGCGGCCATAATGAAATAAAACATTGTGTGTACATAAAAAAGCATTATTAAAAATCGTATTTTCTTATGATTACAAATGTGTTGGATAAAATTTTTTATGGCACACGTGGGTAAATAGATATTGTCCACTCAAATATCCAAAACTTCTCTCGTGGACAATATATTACTTTACCCACTACTAGTGGGCCACTAGTACCATAAATAACTCTTACGCCCTTGTGTGATTTTTCTGGGAAATGCCAGTAGTAAGTATAAGGGGTCGTTCATAAAATACGTCACGAAAATTGACCAAAATTCATACACTTCATACCCCGTTTCTCGCGTTATTAAAGGCTGTAGAGATTTTATATTTTGGCTACCCGCCCTAACACCCCCCCTATTGGACTTTTTATGAATTTTGGTCAGTTAATACCGGGTGAGTTTTATTTATGTCACCCCAAAATTAAGATTATATTTTATTCGATAAAAACGAAACTTTGGTGATTTATATAATTTTACATTGGCTATAAAATGGGTGATTCAATTTTTTGTTTAACTTCGGGTTTCGCCGAAAGTTATATGAATATGTTTTTTTTTTTAATATAACACCCTGTATTTTTTACATTTTTGAATTCAGCTGAAAACTCTATGTATAAAAAACTGATAGTTTTTTTTTACTTTTTTTGTTTTTGTTTGTATCCTATAAGAACGAGATACACATAATTTACCTTATTTTTACTTACATAATCCTCAAAGTCAATCATAAATTTGGCATAAGATAATAGCGGAAAAATACTCTACAAATAAAGTTTACATGGACATAAAAAATAGGAGGTTATGGCAAAAACCCGTTTTTTTTTTAAGCTCTAATTCGCTGTCAATGGTCAGTTTTTTTAATTTTATTATTAGTTTTATATTTTTTTTAAGCTTAACTAAAGACTAGGTAAATTATGTGTATCTTGTTTTTATATGATAAAAACGAAAACAAAAAAAAAGTTTCTATGGTTTAAAAAAAAAGTAAAAAAAAAACAATCAGTTTTTTTATACATAGAATTTTCGGCTGAATTCAAAAATGTAAAAAATTACAGGGTATTCTATTAATAAAAAAACACATTTACTCCACTTTCGGCGAAACCGGAAGTGGAACAAAAATTAAATTGGCAATTTTATAGCCAATGTAAAATTATATAAATCACCAAAGTTTCGTTTTTATCGAATGAAGATTAATCTTCATTTTGGGGTAACATAAATAAAACTCACCCGGTATTAACTGACCAAAATTCATAAAAAGTCCAATAGGGGGGGTGTTAGGGCGGGTAGCCAAAATATAATATCTCTACAGCCTTTAATAACGCGAGAAACGGGGTATGAAATGTATGAATTTTGGTCAATTTACGAAAAAAAAGTAAAAAAAACAATCAGTTTTTTATACATATAATGTTCGGCTGAATTCAAAAATGTAAAAAATTACAGGGTATTCCATTAATACAAAAACATTTATTCCACTTTCGGCGAAACCGGAAGTAAAACAAAAAAATTAAATTGGCAATTTTATAGCCAATGTAAAATTATATAAATCACCCAAGTTTCGTTTTTATCGAATGAATATTAATTTTAATTTTTGGGGTGGATATAAATAAAATTAATTTACTATTACAAAATTTGATCAAAATCGTTAAAAAAATTAGAATTTTTCATTTTTTTTCACCAGTAAACTACCCTTATTTGGGGGAGTAGAGAAAAACTCCTGAGTAATTTCCCAAAAACACTAAGTTTAAGGTTTTGTTTTAATTTGTCTAACGGCATAGCCTGTAGGCCTCTGGACGGACGGATGGACGGACGGACCCACCGACGGACGGTTGAATATCGAAAAATCGTTTTTTTTTTTGGAATGTATTATCCGATCTAAAATAGACTCATTTGCGAAAGTGTGCTAAAAAGCGAGGATCATACCAATTCGGGTGCGGTTCGTGTAACTCCGCCTGAGGGGTATCCCTTATACGAAAGCAGCATAATACGTTTTATATATTAGTCCCTGCGTTCTATTTTAGACACGGAGAATATGTACCTTAAAACAAATAAATACATAAAAATCTGGAAAACTTTTTTTTTTTTCGCCATCAGGTGGCTGTAGTAAAAAATTTATCGTAATCTTAATCTAACTTAATCTAAAATTAATAATTATTATTTATAAGTATTACTTTAGTTAATTTTTAATAGTGTAGATTTTCTTTTAAGTAAAAACGAATTTGGTCTGTATTTCTTTTTTTAAATATGTACCTGCTTTATTACAAATTTGCATAAGTAACTTATTTATTTTTTGCATTATTTACTATTTATTTTATTTGGTATAATATAATTATTTACGACAAAAGACATGCTCTATTTTAAAATGGGTATTTTACAACCATTTTTTGTTTAATATAGGTGTACCTAAATATGCAATAAAAGGCATTGTTACAAAATTTTTGAGGATAATTTTTGTAAAAAAACATATTTTTGCAAAAACTAATCCCATTGTTGCAAATTGCCACCATAGACTAAGTAATTATTTAAATTTGACTTAATACATTTTGAAAAGATCCGGCAAAAATGGTTTTTCGCGGAAATAAGGGAAGTTTCTTAAAAGATTATTTTAACGTAGGTAAATTTATGTAAATTTCTTTGTACTACAATTATGTAATTATTTTTAGGCTGTTTATTGCTGATTTGACTTTTATTGTGGTAGGGAATAATAATAAACTAAGGTAGTTTAGTACCAGATTCATTTAATTAGGAAAAAATATTTTATCCAACACCTTTATAGAAACGCTTGTTTTAAGTACTATTTTAAATATAAAAAGTTAAGTTTTTCCAATATGACTAAAAAAACTTTTGCGCACTTTTGCGTAGAAGAGCACTATTTAAATATAAAAATGTAAGTTTTTTCCACTAGTGACTAAAAAATGTTTTGCTCACTCGTTTGCGTAGAAGAACACTATTTTAAATATAAAAAGTTAAGTTTTTTCCACTAGTGACTAAAAAATGTTTTGCTCACTCTCTTGCGTATTAAGATAACTTAATATTTTTATAATTTTTTGCTAAGTTTTAGATTTTTACATATTTAAAATTAAAGGGTGTTGGATAAAATTTAGTTTTGATAGGTGAGAAGCCTTTCTTTTTGGCCAATCAAAAGGCTAGAGAGGCTTAGTTTAGTTAGTTATAATTATGCCTGAATCGACCTTTATTGTTTTTTAGAAAAATCTATAACAAATTAGATTTAGTTCTCAACTCGTGTATTAAGCGATTTTATCCAGTTAATACACTATGGTCTGTGTTTTCAAGCAATATAGTAAATAAAAAATCGCACAGTAAATATTTTTACAACAGGTTTGATAGTATAATTTTGTGCATAGAATATAGTTATGTTTTATAAAATGAACTATAACTATGAACTATACAGTGCGGTCCAAAATTCACCCCCCCCCCCCCTCTTAACTTTTGAACGAGTTGAGATATCGATTTCAAATTTAGAACTCTTAAATAAGACAACTTAAACTATCTCTAAGCATATATTTGATACTTTTATCTCTTAAAATGTGGGCAGGGGGGTATGGGGGGAAATTATTTTAAATAGAAAGGGGGATCATGTGATACATCATTTTAAAGCCTTTAAAATTATCTATATAACCATATATTTTTAAATTTTTTAAACATGTTTTTTAAGGTTTTGATTTTTCAGTTTTTTGTGCTAAAAAAATAAATTTTTAAGTTTTTTTTTTGGTTATTTTTTATTATTATTAAAAAGTCAACTAAAATTAGTTTAAAAGTATAATTTACTTTTTTTCATTATGAAATTAAGCATTTTTAAAAATTTTTTTGGATTTTTTAAAGAAATTTTGACAAAAATACCCATTTTAAACCCAAAAAAAATGTTAAAAAAAAAATAAAAAATATACAGTTAAATGGAGAATTTTATAAGCTTTAAAATGATGTATCACACGACCCCCCTTTCCATTTAAAAAAATGTCGCCCCATGCCCCCCTGCCCACATTTTAAGAGCTAAAAGTATCAAATATATGCTAAAAGATTTATTTAAGAGTTATAAATTTGAAGTCGATATCTAAACTCGTTCAAAAGTTAAGAGGGGGGGGGTGACTTTTGGACCGCACTGTATAACAGTATATTCGCATATCCATTATTCAAATCGGTTTTGAAAATATTCACTGTGCGATTTTTAATTTACTATCTTGCTTGAAAAAACAGACCATAGTTAAGCATATAAATATTGGTTGCATTGTTGGCCCAACAATTGGTTATTCCTACTACCTACATAAAAAATGGTAAAAATGTATTTTCAGGGTTTAGTATATCAACTCTACTACTACTTCCTGATACACAGGGGCGTACCGAAGGAGGGGTATCCCGCATCTCGTAAAAAGTTGCTAAATTTGGATTGTATTTTAAAAGTTGGTAAATCATTGTTTAAAGTTGAGCAATTGTTGTTGTAATCAAAACGCCCGCTGCACTATGGGAACATTTAAGTATTACGTAACGCAAATTTTGATCATTTTGGACTAATATTTATACACTATTTAGACTATTTTTGTAAGAACATTTTAATATAAAAATTAGAAATGCGCGTCAGTGCGCGCGCAACTATTTGTAAATTGTTATTACGCGTCATTAAAAAAATGTCCCAGGGCTTCAATATAAAAGTAAGACTTAAATAGTTATTTATATACCAAGGGACTTAACTGGCTGTTTTAGTCCCGCTGCATTAGTGTTTCCTGAGCGAGCGTAGCGAGCGAAGGAAACAGAAATGCAAGGGACTAAAACAGCCAAGTTTAGTCCTGAGGTATATACACTATTTTTTGCAGGACCAAACATAATTTAGGTAGGTAGATAAAATTAAAATTAAAAACCACGCGTCTAAAATCGGTTGTTTTATTTTTGTAATTTAATCAAGATGCCTGTAAATTACGAAAAGTCAGTTTCATGGCTATCGCGATTTCAATTGTTTTTTAATATGGTTGAGACAAACGTAAAAAAATGGACGAAGATGATAAATTTTAAGTTATGTATAAATTGTTATAACAATGTTATTTTTAAAGGTTTTCTTTGTTAAAATCAAATAAATTGGTTTAAATCGCTAATTTATTACAAAACACCACCAAACCTAATTTTTGAACCAGCAAAGCACATAGTAAGCATAATATTTTAATATTATCAAGGTTGCCGTGATTTTTATTCCCTAGGGAGAAAAACGGCAAGTTAGGTTCCGAAAATGAAAGCGTAAAATTAGGTTTTAGTCTTTAGACATGCAAAAAATTAATTTTACCTTAAATATTATGTTAATCTATTAAAGCTATGTTTGTACAATGATATCAACAAAACGTAGTGAAGAAACGTAAGTATGTTAAGAAAAAATGCTTTACACGCATCAGTATATGCTTTAAATTTTACATCGGTATAGAAAATCGATTAGCGTTTTTAGCGATATTTTAGGAACTCCCATTTTTCATCAACTTGTAACTTTAATAGGAAGTAACCAATTCTTTTGAATTTTTTTTTCAAAAAAAGAACACTTCTTTGGTAACAGCTGGTAAAAAATTTATTTGAAAAGTATTTATAGTTTAGGAGATTTTTTTAAAAGTTTGAAAGCATATTATTTCTGTTTGTATAATAGCCACTAAAATCTTATTTTGCACCAAAAGTTAGATTAAGGCCTTGTTAAATCAATAAAATAAAGTTATTACTAAAATATGTTTTTTTTTAATTGTTTTATGCGGTGTAAATGCTTTGAAAAATAGGTTTGTTCGGGATACGCTAGAATCAGTTCTGGACTACTGTTTATTGGTTATTTAAAGTCACAAGGTAATAAGGATTAAACCTCCATTGGTCAGAACCAGTTCTGAACAGTTTATAACTCGAATCTCGAACAAGCCTAATAAGTTGTTGTTCAGAGACGCGTTGTAGCGGAAGGGGAAAGCGCGCTCACTACGTCGCGACGTAGCGAGCGACGCGTCGCCTCTTGTATTTACTTTAATATTTGAACGAAGCGGCACATTCACTTATAATTTTTACTTTTATATTTTTATAATCATTTTTTGTATTACCCTAAATGTTAATAACAATTAATCACTTTCCGTACACGTTATGTAATATACTATTCCAATCAGAGTCACGATACCGCTTAATATTATACAAAAGTATGAGGGGTCCCCTAACGTAAAGGGCCCCGTGAAATTTTTCTTACTGACTCACCTATCCAGCCGACACTGTTTATTTATATACCCTAATTTAATCTTATATTTTCTATGTTTAAACAGAAAAAATCCTGTATTTTCTTGTAAAAAGAAAAACAAGATTTATAGTTATACATTAATTATAAAAAGTCCAAATCACCATATACCATATTTTAAATTGGGTTGTCCGCTATATAAAGATAGTGGACCGAGAAATGGATAAATAATCTCACTAATTTAATTTTTACAAAATATCTATTTTTGTCCTTAAAAATATATTATTTAAAAATATTTTATCAAAAATTATTATATTTACTTATACATATATAATCCTGAACAAAAAACATACTTTGTCGTAAATTAAGTATGGGGACTCCCTTTTACAGTTTATATTTTTATTAAAAAACGAGCATTTTTTTTCTTTTTTATTTGTGTAAAATAACTCTATACATTCTGAAAATTTTACAAAAAAAATATTAAGTATTAAGCAACTTATTGACTGTTAAAGTTAAACTTTCGTCAATATGCAGTTTTTTCATATTTTTATGAATTAAAAATAAACTAGTGTAAGAAATTTTTTGAAAGTTCACAATACTATGCAGATATAGCTACACATATTTTTTTGAATTTTTTTCAAGGGGTAGTTTTTTTTTAATTGGATCTGAAACACACGTGTCAGTTAATTTGTCACCGATAGTAGTATACCTACTAGGTATAGGGTCACTTCATCTTAGTCTTACTTTGTTCTTTCGTTCTCTTTCGTTAGTTTTCGGACTTTTTAGAAAAAAACGAAAACCAGAGCAAAAGGAGACCAAGTACAGATATAACTAGATATACTAAATATTATACCAGTTTTAGAAAAATTAATATTATTTTTAATTTAGGAAAATATTTATCAGAAATAAACATTTTTAATTGGGCCTGGTTGGGGTTCTTATAGTGGTAAAAATAAGATTAAATAAAAGGGGGGTTTCTTTTAGTCAATTACCACGATTTATTATAAAATTGGTTAATTACCGTGACTCGAGTTTCGTCATCATCGTCAGACGGTCATTATATATAAAAACAATAATTTAAACGTAAGACAGTTAAAATTAATATTAAAATCAAAGTAGTCATATTTTTGTTGAGGGTTATGCGCTTCTTCTTTTTTAAAATACATCATATTATTTTTATTAAAATGAATAGCATTTTAGGTACTCAATTCAAGAATCTCCTAAATCCATTTAGAAGTTTTTAAATAATTCAATTAAAAAATAACAATTTTTTTTAGTTGAACGTTTCAATTGACGAGCAGTCTAGTTAGACTAAAAAAAGCTGAAAATCTATCAAAATCCTTGACCAACTTATCTGTGCGCCTGCATTTGTTTCAGCAGGAACAGGATTTCAGCCGATGCCTACTGAGATCAAGGAACAAAACCAGTCGCCTTGTGGTCGCGAGAGCCGATAAAAACAAATGAACGACCTTGCGGGTAGTTGCATTAGATTTACCATTTTTTTCTTCGGCTAATTATTGTCAAGTGCAAAAGTCCTGTTACCACCTTGAACTTTATTTTATATTATTAACTAGCCGCAATGATACGTAATGCTGCGCAGAAGATTGTTTATTCTTCGCAAGGATTGCCAGACCCTTAGCTCTATATAAAAAAATACTGCTGCCAACAAAATAATACTTTCCCCTATATACATGGGCTCATAAAAAAAACATTAAAATAAAAAGTTTTTTAATTTTTTTTGTATTTTTCTTTTTATGTAAAACGAAAAAAAAAATAAAAAAAAAATGCGCCAATCCGATTTTTACCAAAAAGAATCCCAGGACAATCAACCTGTGGTCCAAATTTTGAATTCACAAAAAAAAATAAAATTTTCATATTTTTTCAAAAAAAAAAGTATTTTTGTAAAACAACATATTTCTTAGTTTCTTTTTTGCAAAACATTAAAATGAAAAACGAAAAAAAAAAATTCAAAAAAATTAAAAAAATTCAAAAAAAAAAAGAATTCAAAATTTTTACAAAAAAAAAATTCCAAAAAAGTTTCTTTTTAATTAAAACGAAAAATAAATTGAAAAAAATAGTTTTTACCCCATTTTACCCTTTTCCCCAATCCGATTTTTACCAAAAACAATCGCAGCCTAGAACTTTGGATAATCATCCTGTGGTCCAAATTTGAAGTCTTTGGCCCGAAGCGTTCTTGAGTTATCGTGGTCACAAATTTTCCGGACACAGACCGACAGACACAATTTTTTATTTTACGGAAATCATATTTTTTGGATATAAAACGTCCAGAAACGTAAAAAACAAAAACAATAAAAAAAAATTTTTTTTACTAACTTTCCAACGAGTTTTGTTTGGAAAATATATATAACCAATTTTTTTAAGGAAAAAATTTCCAACAAGTTTTGTTTGGGTCATTTTTTTATTATATTATAAACTATCGAGTTATAAATATTCAAATATGGTCATGTTGGGAGTTAAATTGTTTTTTTGGAATGGAAAAAACCAATTTCACCTCCAACATGGCTATTTTTAAATTAACTATATTAAAAAAATTATCCAAACAAAAATTGTTGGAAATTTCATCCTTAATAAAATTAGTATAATATAATAAATATAATATGCATTTTTATCGTAAGATATGCAACTCACCCCTAAAATTCAAGATAGCGGACACCCCTTTAAAATATCAGCCTGTGTACATTTATTGCAATTTACATTTGTTATTTGACTAGACTACATACATACATAAATAAAATACAACCAGAAGAAATTGTCACTAGCTCTTGGACTATGACCATTTCTTAAATTTGGAAGTTAACTCTTCTAGCTTTAAGGCCACAAAGAGTATAATAATACAAAATAAATAATTATTAATAATACGTTTCCCTGCCACTTCGCGATGTGATAGTCTTTTCGATTTTTTTTAGAGAACGGCCACAAATAAATGTTTCTTATGTAGATATATGATAATTTATACGTAGGAATTATTATTATATCATAATTATTTATAATTAATAAGCAGGCCTATTTTGTAATTTTAACTGCCGGATAAAATTTTAAAATAATATGCATAAAGGATTGGCAGACGATTCCTTAAAATTGGCAGTGCCGGGTACAGCCAGCAGCACATTTCGGCAGGTCTCAAAACGACAATAAACAAATAAATGGACTTTCTGAGGCCCGAAAAATTTTTCATTTTATTTTGCAAAAACTGGTCAGGCCCTTTAATAAAATTTAAAAAACATGCAGGGGTCTACGTTGCATTGTAAATATCTATGGCTCATATATTTTCCAATACACAGGTTTTTTGCCCTTTTAGAAATATTTTATTTTTATGCGGGGCCTACGTTGACTTTAATAAATGGAACCTGTAAATTTTCGTACACACTTTCTTTCTCTCTCTCTCTCTCTCTCTCTCTCTCTCTCTCTCTCTCTCTCTCTCTCTCTCTCTCTCTCTCTCTCTCTCTCTCTCTCTCTCTCTCTCTCTCTCTCTCTCTCTCTCTCTCTCTCTCTCTCTCTCTCTCTCTTAGATATATTAAAAAAATAGTATTTTGATTTTTTTATATAAATCTGGATACCGCACACAAACATAGTTTAGGATCACCATCTTGTATTTATTATAATGTTGTTTAAATCTGAATTTGTTTATTTGTTTAACCTCGTACTATTCTACTTAATTAAGCATCCCCTAAGTCCAGGACTTGTGTGGTCTAGTAGTAGAGGGAACCACCGGCTTATACTGACTTTCGAACCAGTTTCCTAGGGATTGTCCGTTTCACTTATCGCCTTCGCCAAATTTCAATTATTAATTAACTGAAAAAGGCAAATCGGCGCCAGTGAGAATCGAACTCACGATAGTAGACTTGCTATACATACGCGCTAGCCACTACGCTATGCCTCCCATGAATAAATTGAATTGAATTGAATTGAATTGAAAATTGAATTGAAAGTTAAGCCTCCCATTCTTTTACCGGAGGACGGGCCGGGCAAATAACCTAAATCTAGCCAATAAGGAAATACTTACGTTAGTAAAAAAATATTTAAAAAAAGTACTTTCTGAAAACATTTAGGAGCGAAAATAACAATTTATTAAAAAAAATATTAAAAAAATAGAAAAAATAG
>CAUEHQ010000760.1:0-17270 GCA_958510825.1 Brachypterus glaber | reverse complement strand
GATAGGGGGCGCAGGATGAGCGAAAGAAAACGAAACCAAACGAAATCTTTAGATAACAAAAAAAAATACTTCTGCCAAAAAAATAATCCCCTATAGTTAATTAAAATCAAAAACATAAAAAAAAATAAAAAAAAAATCAAATTTTTTTTTAAAGTTTTAAAATTTTTTTTTAAGATCATTTAGAGGAAAAACCATTATTTTTTTTTAAGGAGCTGAGTATGCACATGGACAATGGTAAAATGCATATTTTAGTGAAACGAAAAATTGAAAAAAAAGTTTGCGCCCCGCAGGATGAGCGAAAATATAACGAAACCAAACGAAATATTAAAAAAAAAATTTTTTTCAAAAAATTTTTTTTTCCTAAAACGAAAAAAAAATAAGGATCAGCGAAAAAATAACGAAACCAAACGATATTTTCAAAAAAAATTATAAATTTAATAAGCAAAACCGCCCAGCTCCTGAAATCGACCAGAACATATAGAGGAAAAACTATTAATTTTTTTTTAAGGAGTTGAGTATGTACATGTTGGACTTTGGTAAAATGTTATTTTAGTGAAAAAAAAATTGAAAAAAGTTCGATAGGGGGCGCAGGATGAGCGAAAGAAAACGAAACCAAACGAAATCTTTAGATAACGAAAAAAATACTTCTGCCAAAAAAATAATCCCCTATAGTTCATTAAAATCAAAAACATAAAAAAAATTAAAAAAAATTTTAATTTTTTTTTTCAAGTTTAAAAATTTTTTTTAAGATCATTTAGAGGAAAAACCATTATTTTTTTTAAGGAGCTGAGTATGCACATGGACAATGGTAAAATGCATATTTTAGTGAAACGAAAAATTGAAAAAAAAGTTTGCGCCCCGCAGGATGAGCGAAAATATAACAAAACCAAACGAAATATTAAAAAAAAAAATTTTTTCAAAAAATTTTTTTTTCCTAAAACGAAAAAAAAATAAGGATCAGCGAAAAAATAACGAAACCAAACGATATTTTCAAAAAAAATTATAAATTTAATAAGCAAAACCGCCCAGCTCCTGAAATCGACCAGAACATATAGAGGAAAAACTATTAATTTTTTTTTAAGGAGTTGAGTATGTACATGTTGGACTTTGGTAAAATGTTATTTTAGTGAAAAAAAAATTGAAAAAAGTTCGATAGGGGGCGCAGGATGAGCGAAAGAAAACGAAACCAAACGAAATCTTTAGATAACGAAAAAAATACTTGTGCCAAAAAAATAATCCCCCATAGTTCATTAAAATCAAAAACATAAAAAAAAATTAAAAAAAAATTTAATTTAATTTAAAAGTTTAAAAATTTTTTTTTTCAAGATCATTTAGAGGAAAAAATATTATTTTTTTTAAGGAGCTGAGTATACACATGTTGGACAATGGTAAAATGCATATTTTAGTGAAAAAAAAATTGAAAAAAGTTTGATAGGGGGCGCAGGATGAGCGAAAATATAACGAAACCAAACGAAATATTAAAAAAAAAAAAAAAATTTTTAAATTTTTTTTTTTTTCGTAAAACGAAAAAAAAATAAGGATCAGCGAAAAAATAACGAAACCAAAGGACATTTTCAAAAAAAATTTTTTTTTTTATAAATTTAATAAGCAAAACCGCCCAGCTCCTGGAATCGACCAGAACATTTCGAGGAAAAACTATTAATTTTTTTTAAGGAGCTGGGTATGTACATGTTGGACAATGGTAAAATGCATATTTAAGTGAAAAAAAAATTGAAAAAAGTTCGATAGGGGGCGCAGGATGAGCAAAAATATAACGAAACCAAACGAAATATTAAAAAAAAAAATTTTTTTCAAAAAATTTTCTTTTTCCGTAAAACGAAAAAAAAATAAGGATCAGCGAAAAAATAACGAAACCAAACGATATTTTCAAAAAAATTTTTTTTTTTATAAATTTAATAAGCAAAACCTGGAATCGACCAGAACATATAGAGGAAAAACTATTATTTTTTTTAAAGGAGTTGAGTGTGTACATGTTGGACTTTGGTAAAATGCATATTTTAGTGAAAAAAAAATTGAAAAAAGTTTGATGAGCGAAAAAAAAAAACGAAACCAAACGAAATATTTTCAAAAAAAAAAATATATTTTCAAAAGTTTCTTTTTTCATAAAACGAAAAAAATTTTTTTTATAAATTTAATAAGCAAAACCGCCCAGCTCCTGGAATCGACCAGAACATTTAGAGGAAAAACCATTCATTTTTTTTAAGGAGTTGAGTATTTACATGTTGGAAAATGGTAAAATGCATATTTTAGTGAAAAAAAAATTGAAAAAAGTTCGATAGGAGGCGCAGGATGAGCGAAAATATAACGAAAACAAACGAAATATTAAAAAAAAAAAAAATTTTCAAAAAATTTTCTTTTTTCGTAAAACGAAAAAAAAAATAAGGATCAGCGAAAAAATAACGAAACCAAACGATATTTTCAAAAAAAAAAAAATTATACCTTTAATAAGCAAAACCGCCCAGCTCCTGGAATCGACCAGCACATTTAGAGGAAAAACTATTAATTTTTTTAAGGAGCTGAGTATGCAGATGTTGGACAATGGTAAAATGCATATTTTAGTGAAAAACTAAATTGAAAAAAGTTTGATAGGGGGCGCAGGATGAGCGAAAATATAACGAAAACAAACGAAATATTAAAAAAAAAATTTTTCAAAAAATTTTCTTTTTCCGTAAAACGAAAAAAAAAATAAGGATCAGCGAAAAAATAACGAAACCAAACGATATTTTCAAAAAAAAAAAAAAAAAATATAACTTTAATAAGCAAAACCGCCCAGCTCCTGGAATCGACCAGAACATTTAGAGAAAAAACTATTAATTTTTTTAAGGAGCTGAGTATGCAGATGTTGGACAATGGTAAAATGCATATTTTAGTGAAAAACTAAATTGAAAAAAGTTTGAAAGGGGGCGCAGGATGAACGAAACCAAAAAAAATATTAAAAAAAAAAATTTTAAAAAAAGTTTCTTTTTTCGTAAAACGAAAAAAAAAAACAAAAAATTAGGACCCTACTACTACGGGAAGATATATTTTTTAGCTTTTTATCGACTTGGGTGCCTCTCAGAGACTTTGACCCAAAACCAATATGATTTTAAATTAGTCTAATAGTAATGAGAAACCCACTCTGAAAAAATTAGAACCCCACTACTACGGGAAGATATATTTTTTAGCTTTTTTTCGACCTGGGTGCTGTGACTGAATTTATTTTTTTGAGCCTCTCAGAGACTTTGACCCAAAACCAATATGTTTTTAAATTAGTCTAACAGTGATGAGAAACCCACTCTGAAAAAATTAGGACCCTACTACTACGGGAAGATATATTTTTTAGCTTTTTTTTGACCTTGGTGCTGTGACTGAATTTATTTTTTTGAGCCTCTCAGAGATTTTGACCCAAAACCAATATGATTGTAAATTAGTCTAATAGTAATGAGAAATCCACTCTAAAAAAATTAGGACCCTACTACTACGGGAAGATATATTTTTTAGCTTTTTTTCGACCTGGGTGCTGTGACTGAATTTATTTTTTTGAGCCTCTCAGTGTCTTTGACCCAAAACCAATATGATTTTAAATTAGTCTAATAGTAATGAGAAATCCACTCTAAAAAAATTAGGACCCTACTACTACGGGAAGATATATTTTTTAGCTTTTTTTCGACCTGGGTGCTGTGACTGAATTTATTTTTTTGAGCCTCTCAGAGATTTTGACCCAAAACCAATATGATTGTAAATTAGTCTAACAGTGATGAGAAACCCACTCTGAAAAAATTAGGACCCTACTACTACGGGAAGATATATTTTTTAGCTTTTTTTCGACCTGGGTGCTGTGACTGAATTTATTTTTTTGAGCCTCTCAGAGATTTTGACCCAAAACCAATATGATTTTAAATTAGTCTAATAGTAATGAGAAATCCACTCTAAAAAAATTAGGACCCTACTACTACGGGAAGATATATTTTTTAGCTTTTTTTCGACCTGGGTGCTGTGACTGAATTTATTTTTTTGAGCCTCTCAGAGATTTTGACCCAAAACCAATATGATTTTAAATTAGTCCAACAGTGATGAGAAACCCACTCTGAAAAAATTAGGACCCTACTACTACGGGAAGATGTATTTTTTAGCTTTTTATCGATCTGGGTGCTGTGACTGAATTTATTTTTTTGAGCCTCTCAGAGACTTTGACCCAAAACCAATATGATTTTAAATTAGTCTAACAGTGATGAGAAACCCACTCTGAAAAAATTAGGACCCTACTACTACGGGAAGATATATTTTTTAGCTTTTTTTCGACCTGGGTGCTGTGACTGAATTTATTTTTTTGAGCCTCTCAGAGACTTTGACCCAAAACCAATATGATTTTAAATTAGTCTAATAGTAATGAGAAATCCACTCTAAAAAAATTAGGACCCTACTACTACGGGAAGATATATTTTTTAGCTTTTTTTCGACCTGGGTGC
The DNA here is from genome assembly GCA_958510825.1 of Brachypterus glaber. NCBI lineage: Eukaryota > Metazoa > Arthropoda > Insecta > Coleoptera > Kateretidae > Brachypterus > Brachypterus glaber. The sequence goes on along the minus strand of CAUEHQ010000760.1, from coordinate 12,801 downwards.
TGTGACTGAATTTATTTTTTTGAGCCTCTCAGAGATTTTGACCCAAAACCAATATGATTGTAAATTAGTCTAACAGTGATGAGAAACCCACTCTGAAAAAATTAGGACCCTACTACTACGGGAAGATATATTTTTTAGCTTTTTTTCGACCTGGGTGCTGTGACTGAATTTATTTTTTTGAGCCTCTCAGAGATTTTGACCCAAAACCAATATGATTGTAAATTAGTCTAACAGTGATGAGAAACCCACTCTGAAAAAATTAAGACCCTACTACGGGAAGATATATTTTTTAGCTTTTTTTCGACCTGGGTGCTGTGACTGAATTTATTTTTTTGAGCCTCTCAGTGACTTTGACCCAAAACCAATATGATTGTAAATTACTCTAAAAGTAATGAGAAATCCACTCTAAAAAAATTAGGACCCTACTACTACGGGAAGATATATTTTTTAGCTTTTTTTCGACCTGGGTGCTGTGACTGAATTTATTTTTTTGAGCCTCTCAGAGATTTTGACCCAAAACCAATATGATTTTAAATTAGTCCAACAGTGATGAGAAACCCACTCTGAAAAAATTAGGACCCTACTACTACGGGAAGATGTATTTTTTAGCTTTTTATCGATCTGGGTGCTGTGACTGAATTTATTTTTTTGAGCCTCTCAGAGACTTTGACCCAAAACCAATATGATTTTAAATTAGTCTAACAGTGATGAGAAACCCACTCTGAAAAAATTAGGACCCTACTACTACGGGAAGATGTATTGTTTAGCTTTTTATCGACCTGGGTGCTGTGACTGAATTTATTTTTTTGAGCCTCTCAGAGACTTTGACCCAAAACCAATATGATTTTAAATTAGTCTAAAAGTAATGAGAAATCCACTCTAAAAAAATTAGGACCCTACTACTACGGGAAGATATATTTTTTAGCTTTTTTTCGACCTGGGTGCTGTGACTGAATTTATTTTTTTGAGCCTCTCAGAGATTTTGACCCAAAACCAATATGATTTTAAATTAGTCCAACAGTGATGAGAAACCCACTCTGAAAAAATTAGGACCCTACTACTACGGGAAGATGTATTTTTTAGCTTTTTATCGATCTGGGTGCTGTGACTGAATTTATTTTTTTGAGCCTCTCAGAGACTTTGACCCAAAACCAATATGATTTTAAATTAGTCTAACAGTGATGAGAAACCCACTCTGAAAAAATTAGGACCCTACTACTACGGGAAGATATATTTTTTAGCTTTTTTTCGACCTGGGTGCTGTGACTGAATTTATTTTTTTGAGCCTCTCAGAGATTTTGACCCAAAACCAATATGATTTTAAATTAGTCCAACAGTGATGAGAAACCCACTCTGAAAAAATTAGGACCCTACTACTACGGGAAGATGTATTTTTTAGCTTTTTATCGATCTGGGTGCTGTGACTGAATTTATTTTTTTGAGCCTCTCAGAGACTTTGACCCAAAACCAATATGATTTTAAATTAGTCTAACAGTGATGAGAAACCCACTCTGAAAAAATTAGGACCCTACTACTACGGGAAGATATATTTTTTAGCTTTTTTTCGACCTGGGTGCTGTGACTGAATTTATTTTTTTGAGTCTCTCAGAGACTTTGACCCAAAACCAATATGATTTTAAATTAGTCTAACAGTGATGAGAAACCCACTCTGAAAAAATTAGGACCCTACTACTACGGGAAGATGTATTTTTTAGCTTTTTATCGATCTGGGTGCTGTGACTGAATTTATTTTTTTGAGCCTCTCAGAGACTTTGACCCAAAACCAATATGATTGTAAATTAGTCTAACAGTGATGAGAAACCCACTCTGAAAAAATTAGGACCCTACTACTACGGGAAGATGTATTTTTTAGCTTTTTATCGACCTGGGTGCTGTGACTGAATTTATTTTTTTGAGCCTCTCAGTGTCTTTGACCCAAAACCAATATGATTTTAAATTAGTCCAATAGTAATGAGAAATCCACTCTGAAAAAATTAGGACCCTACTACTACGGGAAGATGTATTTTTTAGCTTTTTATCGATCTGGGTGCTGTGACTGAATTTATTTTTTTGAGCCTCTCAGAGACTTTGACCCAAAACCAATATGATTTTAAATTAGTCTAATAGTAATGAGAAATCCACTCTAAAAAAATTAGGACCCTACTACTACGGGAAGATATATTTTTTAGCTTTTTTTCGACCTGGGTGCTGTGACTGAATTTATTTTTTTGAGCCTCTCAGAGATTTTGACCCAAAACCAATATGATTTTAAATTAGTCCAACAGTGATGAGAAACCCACTCTGAAAAAATTAGGACCCTACTACTACGGGAAGATGTATTTTTTAGCTTTTTATCGATCTGGGTGCTGTGACTGAATTTATTTTTTTGAGCCTCTCAGAGACTTTGACCCAAAACCAATATGATTTTAAATTAGTCTAACAGTGATGAGAAACCCACTCTGAAAAAATTAGGACCCTACTACTACGGGAAGATATATTTTTTAGCTTTTTTTCGACCTGGGTGCTGTGACTGAATTTATTTTTTTGAGCCTCTCAGTGACTTTGACCCAAAACCAATATGATTGTAAATTAGTCTAACAGTGATAAGAAACCCACTCTGAAAAAATTAGGACCCTACTACTACGGGAAGATGTATTGTTTAGCTTTTTTTCGACCTGGGTGCTGTGACTGAATTTATTTTTTTGAGCCTCTCAGTGACTTTGACCCAAAACCAATATGATTGTAAATTAGTCCAACAGTGATGAGAAACCCACTCTGAAAAAATTAGGACCCTACTACTACGGGAAGATGTATTTTTTAGCTTTTTATCGACCTGGGTGCTGTGACTGAATTTAATTTTTTGAGCCTCTCAGAGACTTTGACCCAAAACCAATATGATTTTAAATTAGTCTAACAGTGATGAGAAACCCACTCTGAAAAAATTAGGACCCTACTACTACGGGAAGATGTATTTTTTAGCTTTTTATCGATCTGGGTGCTGTGACTGAATTTATTTTTTTGAGCCTCTCAGAGACTTTGACCCAAAACCAATATGATTTTAAATTAGTCTAACAGTGATGAGAAACCCACTCTGAAAAAATTAGGACCCTACTACTACGGGAAGATATATTTTTTAGCTTTTTTTCGACCTGGGTGCTGTGACTGAATTTATTTTTTTGAGCCTCTCAGAGATTTTGACCCAAAACCAATATGATTTTAAATTAGTCCAACAGTGATGAGAAACCCACTCTGAAAAAATTAGGACCCTACTACTACGGGAAGATGTATTTTTTAGCTTTTTATCGATCTGGGTGCTGTGACTGAATTTATTTTTTTGAGCCTCTCAGAGACTTTGACCCAAAACCAATATGATTTTAAATTAGTCTAACAGTGATGAGAAACCCACTCTGAAAAAATTAGGACCCTACTACTACGGGAAGATATATTTTTTAGCTTTTTTTCGACCTGGGTGCTGTGACTGAATTTATTTTTTTGAGCCTCTCAGAGACTTTGACCCAAAACCAATATGATTTTAAATTAGTCTAACAGTGATGAGAAACCCACTCTGAAAAAATTAGGACCCTACTACTACGGGAAGATGTATTTTTTAGCTTTTTATCGATCTGGGTGCTGTGACTGAATTTATTTTTTTGAGCCTCTCAGAGACTTTGACCCAAAACCAATATGATTGTAAATTAGTCTAACAGTGATGAGAAACCCACTCTGAAAAAATTAGGACCCTACTACTACGGGAAGATGTATTTTTTAGCTTTTTATCGACCTGGGTGCTGTGACTGAATTTATTTTTTTGAGCCTCTCAGTGTCTTTGACCCAAAACCAATATGATTTTAAATTAGTCCAATAGTAATGAGAAATCCACTCTGAAAAAATTAGGACCCTACTACTACGGGAAGATGTATTTTTTAGCTTTTTATCGATCTGGGTGCTGTGACTGAATTTATTTTTTTGAGCCTCTCAGAGACTTTGACCCAAAACCAATATGATTTTAAATTAGTCTAATAGTAATGAGAAATCCACTCTAAAAAAATTAGGACCCTACTACTACGGGAAGATATATTTTTTAGCTTTTTTTCGACCTGGGTGCTGTGACTGAATTTATTTTTTTGAGCCTCTCAGAGATTTTGACCCAAAACCAATATGATTTTAAATTAGTCCAACAGTGATGAGAAACCCACTCTGAAAAAATTAGGACCCTACTACTACGGGAAGATGTATTTTTTAGCTTTTTATCGATCTGGGTGCTGTGACTGAATTTATTTTTTTGAGCCTCTCAGAGACTTTGACCCAAAACCAATATGATTTTAAATTAGTCTAACAGTGATGAGAAACCCACTCTGAAAAAATTAGGACCCTACTACTACGGGAAGATATATTTTTTAGCTTTTTTTCGACCTGGGTGCTGTGACTGAATTTATTTTTTTGAGCCTCTCAGTGACTTTGACCCAAAACCAATATGATTGTAAATTAGTCTAACAGTGATAAGAAACCCACTCTGAAAAAATTAGGACCCTACTACTACGGGAAGATGTATTGTTTAGCTTTTTATCGACCTGGGTGCTGTGACTGAATTTATTTTTTTGAGCCTCTCAGAGACTTTGACCCAAAACCAATATGATTTTAAATTAGTCTAAAAGTAATGAGAAATCCACTCTAAAAAAATTAGGACCCTACTACTACGGGAAGATATATTTTTTAGCTTTTTTTCGACCTGGGTGCTGTGACTGAATTTATTTTTTTGAGCCTCTCAGTGACTTTGACCCAAAACCAATATGATTGTAAATTAGTCCAACAGTGATGAGAAACCCACTCTGAAAAAATTAGGACCCTACTACTACGGGAAGATGTATTTTTTAGCTTTTTATCGACCTGGGTGCTGTGACTGAATTTAATTTTTTGAGCCTCTCAGAGACTTTGACCCAAAACCAATATGATTTTAAATTAGTCTAACAGTGATGAGAAACCCACTCTGAGAAAATTAGGACCCTACTACTACGGGAAGATATATTTTTTAGCTTTTTTTCGACCTGGGTGCTGTGACTGAATTTATTTTTTTGAGCCTCTCAGTGACTTTGACCCAAAACCAATATGATTGTAAATTAGTCTAACAGTGATGAGAAACCCACTCTGAAAAAATTAGGACCCTACTACTACGGGAAGATGTATTGTTTAGCTTTTTATCGACCTGGGTGCTGTGACTGAATTTATTTTTTTGAGCCTCTCAGAGACTTTGACCCAAAACCAATATGATTTTAAATTAGTCTAACAGTAATAAGAAACCCACTCTGAAAAAATTAGGACCCCACTACTACGGGAAGATATATTTTTTAGCTTTTTTTCGACTTGGGTGCTGTGATCCAACCAACATTTGATTTAATTATTTTTGTTCAAATACACCTCATAATAAAAAAAATTATTTACTTACCATTTCTATAAAAATACTAGAAAATATTAAATAATAGAAATAAAAACAATATTAAATGAATTTTTTATTTTTGATAACCAAATTTATAACTAGAACGACACTTAAACCGGGTGCTGGCTAGTTTGGTGCCAACTTTATATAGATATTCATAAATGGCTGGGTTATCACTTTCACTGGGGAAATGCCCTTGTCGATTATTTAATTGTATCGATTAAAGAAACAAACAAAACTAAACACATAAATTACTTCAATATAATTTTAGGAGTTTGAGGTCAATTTCTTAATTCTTGGCGATCAATTAATTAATATATAATATCCTTCCCCATTGAACAAAATTTTTCCGCAGCGAAAAGTGACATCTATTGTCCACAATAGTCAACACTTACACATGAATAAAGTTAGCTCCAAACTATTTAAAAATTGTTAAAATTATGACGTAGAGCTAACGGGAGGAACGTATTCCGTTATCTGCCCATGCGCTTGCAGAAATCAACACAAGCGCCTAATTGCAGCTCTCTTTGCAGAAGTTTGTTTTGGTTTTTTCTTGGTTTGGACTTTTTTTTTAATGAGGGGGCCTTGGTTTTTGTTAACGTTAGTTTGGCGTCTGTTTGGTGTTTTTTTTTGAAAATTTTTTTTTTTATTTTAAATAACTTATTGAAAACCGGTCAGCGCATGTGCGTGCGCATGCGTAGTTTATCAAAACGCGGTATCAAGAGCTGCACATAAGCGCTCCTATAATTTAGAAGGGGCTAACGGGAGGAACATATTCCGCGATCTACGCATGCGCTTGGTTTTAACATTTTTTTACAAAAAAAAAAACACCAAACAGACGACAAACCAACGTTAACGAAAACCAACCCCTCATTAAAAAAAAGACCAAACCAAGAAAAAACCAAAACAAACTCCTGCACAGAGAGCTGCATTTAGGCGCTTGTGTTTTTCATCCCTATTCCTAACTTCAATCGAGTTTACATTTTCGGCAAAACGTAACAAATTTGAAATAAGTTATTTCAAATAACTGTTTTTTATTTAAATAAAATTCATCATGAGTAGAAGACTGTTAAGTGTTTTACAGTATCCTCAAGCAGAAACTGTGGATTTTACAAGTATTTTTCTGGTAAGTTTTAACATAACCTAACTTACTAAACAATTTAACCTTTTTAGACATAAATAACTTTAGAAAGATTATTCTCTGGCTTGAACAAAATAAAATACGTACGGCAGTACCCAGCATCTTTCAAGCATTAAATAAAATTTCGTCAAATGACTGGGATGACGCGTTTGAAAAATATAAAATTGAACTAGGATGTCCAATCTTAAAAACCCATGTGGAGGAGTTACAATGGTTTCTAGGATATGCTATTCAATTGGAAACTATGCAAAATAGTAAGAAGGAAAATTGTCATATAAATTTAGATATTTTATTGTTATATTTTTATTTCTAGAGGAAAAATACCTAAAACATGCAGTTGAAAACCTAAAAATTTCAAATGTACCTTCTGTAGTAGCTGAAAATCCTTTGGACAAATTAGACTGTAAGTAATTTATCTAAAACATTATAGCTAATTTCTATACCTATTAATTGATCAACTGAATCAAGTTACATTACACATAACTACTGAAACTATTATTTTTTTGTTATTTACGGGGTATGAAGTGTATTAATTTTGGTTAATATGCATAACGTATTTTATGGATGACCCAGAAGCCAGTTTTTAGAGGCGAGAGGCTAGCAAATAATTACGAATTTTTAGCATTTTTCTTAAAAAAAACGCTACTCCCTAAAAAAACAGCTCCTGGTGGTTGCACCTACCTGGAGCTGTACATGCATATAATACTAATGTGAATTAGTTTGTAGTTATTACAGATTAGTACAAAGAGATTTATCCATTATTTTACTGGTTTACTATGTTTTATTTATTTTACTTCATATGTGGAGCCTCTTATCTATGTATAAAAATAAACTAAACCACTTAAATAATTAATAAATCTGTTCTCACAGATATGTAGTAATTATAATAATAGTCACTGGTCAGATCAGGGTATTCCTTTGCCAGGGGCTTGCAAAAATTAGAATTTAAGAAAAATTAATTAATTTTTAAAGGAAATAAATACTTAAAACTATATTTAACTATTCCAATAGTTTTTTTTTTATCTTCTAATTTTTTGCCCAGTAAATAAATACTTTGGTCCAGCTATTGTACATACATAATTATTGATTTTTTTAGTTAGAAGTCCTGAATTTACTACAGGTGTAAATTCCCTAGCAAAGGCATTAAAAATTACACCACATCCTGATTCTTTAGAGACTTTAAAAGCAGTCAGAAAAGTTATAACAAAACGAATGTGTCCAAATGCTGTAGAAAATCCGCATGACCATATTATTACAGTAAGTTTTTTTATGCCTTTGAAAAGAAAATTTTGGATATTTTTACTTATTTTTTTTGTTTTTCTCTGGTTCTAGTGAAATAAAATGAAGATGCTTATTATATTATTCACAGCGCCTGTGCTAGAATAATATTATAAAAATCAAAAATCGTCCTGGACAAAAATTTCTTTATGTAAAAATAAGCAACTTTTTTTTTTCAAATGTCCCTCCATCTGTCTGATGTCACGATTTGTGTGAACGATAACTCGAGAACGAATAATCCGATCGACTTGAAATTTTTAGGAAAAATCAAGTTCTACGAGGGGAAGATCTCTATTGTTTTTAAAAGTAATCCCCCCAAAAACAAAAAAGTTATGGGGGTTCAGTTTTTTTTTAATTTTTTTTTTAGTTTTTAGTTTTTCGCAAAAAGAAAATTTAAAAAAAAAATTAAAAAAAAACTGAACCCCCATAACTTTTTTGTATTGGGGGGATTACCTACAAAAACAATAGGGATCTTTCCCTCATAGAACTTTATTTTCCTTTTCCAAACCAAGTTGATCGGATTATTCGTTCTTGAGTTATCATATTCACAAAAATCGTTCCATCAGACAGACAGACAAACGGACGGACATTTAAAAAAAAGTTGCTTATTTTTACATGAAACAAATTTATATATTCAAGAATTTTTTGGGTAGGACGGTTTTCGATTTTTGATTTTTTTTTTTAATTCAAAACTACCGCATATTATTCTAGCGCAGGCGACCTCATTTTAGGAGAGGCGGGCCTCACTTAGAAAATACAAAATTTATTATTTTTTTTGTATGTTAACGCGTTACCCATTTATTTGTTTTTTTTATGTCCACCCCAAAAATTAAGATTATTCTTCAATAAAATGAAACTATGGTGATTTATATAATTTTACATTGGCTAAAAAATGTGGGATTAATTTTTTTGTTTCACTTCCGGTTTCGCCGGAAGTGGTATAAATATGTATTTTTTTTTAATGGAACACCCTGTCATTTTTTACATTTTTGAATTCAGCCGAAAATTCTATGTATAAAAAACTGACCTTTTTTACTTCTTTTTTTCGTTTTTATCATATAAAAACGAGATACACATACATAAATGTATTATGCGATATAATATCGCACCTGATACAGAACAGTGCCATAACACAAAATTTTTGAAAAATGTGTTCTTAGTGTATTATTACTGCTCTTATTGAGATCCACCGATCTCAGTTATACACAGGGCCGGACCGAGTCAGCCCGGGCCCCGTTGAAACTTTTTACCCGGGCCCCCCATTTTTCCAAAACATAATTGTCCCATGTAGAGCCGCAGCTAAGACACTTGTACGCTGGGGGGCTCAAGTGGCGCCCCCAGCTAAGTTAGCACCGCAGGCGAAATTTTTTACAAATTACGTCAATTTCTGACTTTTTAATCTCATATATTAAACTCAAGTTTTACAATCTTAAATTAAAAAAAAATAAGAAAGTCTTACCGCCGCAGGCGAAAATTTTTACAATTTTGGTAGTCCATTTTAATTTTAAAACCGTATTTTAAATTTCATAAAAATGCAAGCTCTGTACACAGGATCTTTCATCAGATTAAACCAAAATTTATATTAAATGATAGAAAAATAGTTAATGATTTATAATATAAACAGATAAACTACGTGAAACTGTTTTGATCTTAATTAAACGGACCTAAATTCAGTATATTTTAACAAGTATTAGAAGTATGAATTTAAAGAAAAAGTCGTGTGTTTTCAAAAAATAATATCTCACATACATATTATATGATATGGAAAATCAACTTATATGTTAAAGCAGTTATACCTTTTACTTTTCATAACTACAATGGAAACTGTAATAATTGTCAAAATAAAAATAATAATCTGATATATTTAAAGAAATGCAAATTGTCAATTTTTAAAAAATATATTTTTAAAAAGAGATATAAAATTTCGCTATGCAGCGCGAGTTTTAAATGTATTATTTAAAATTAGGTAAAGGTATCTACTTATTGTTTCAATTAAATCTAGATGCGGACAACGCAAAATTAAACAGCGTTTAAGATTTTATTTTAAGAAATCATGTCAAATACTAAAAGTCAAAAACTTACTACTTAGACTTATATTTGACAGTCGGTCATTTTATATTGTGATCTATTTAAAATACATATTAAATATTATTTTAAGAATTATTTATTTATAATAATGCATAAAAAATACAATGGTAAGTATTTTGGGTCCATTGGGTATTAGAGAGAAGTTTGTTTGTTTGTTTGTTTGTTTGGACTTTTACTATAACTATATAAAAAACAACTGTTTAAAGTTCAAACCTTCTATTAATTACATAGTATGCATAACTAAAAACTAGAAAACAAGATATTAATTTAAATTTTCAGAAACTAGATTTTTAAAAGAAAGGTTTTGGAATTTTTGATCGTTTTTGAACGTTTCCAAATAAATAAATATCTTGTTTTCTACTTTTTAGTTGTACATGTTATTTATAGGGGTTTTCACAGATTTCACATATGTGAAATCTGTGGTTTTAACTTTAAAAACTTGTTTTTTATATAATTTTATTTTCAAGTTTTTTAGTTATCTTTTAATAATATGTAAAGCAACCCTTATTGTGGGTGAAACAGAGATTTTATACAAAATTGTATTGTTAACGGAGATAAGCATGTGTACTAAATTTCACCTACCTAAGTTTTTTCTAAGTGGGTAAAACAGATAGGGGGTTTATTTAGCCTTGGGGGGGGGTTATTCTATATAACCGCCGGTGACTCACCGGAGATAAGCATGTGTACCGCATATGTCTATCCCTATAAACGGTCAAAACAGCACCTAACACTTCCTACAATTTGTTCCTTGTGTTACATGCCATTTGGCGGGTTAATATCACTAATATACTTAAAATACATTATATTATGTCTAAATAAGGCATCCTCATATAAAACATAACCAGAAATTAACGGAAAATAATTTTTTGCCACTTTTGAAACGATCCTGCTCTGGCGCCGCAGGCAATTTTTTTACAAATTTTACGCTTAAGTTTTATGTCGAGAGGGTACGAGGGAATCTTTAAAGATTTCCTCCTAAAGGTGTACAAAATTTTGTCAGCGGATTACCTCTCGTTATATGTCAATATAAATTTTAAGCAAAAAAAAAATGTCGGTCTATCGGTCGGTTGATCTGTCGGTCGTTCTGTGAAATCTTGTGGGCATGATAACTTAAGAACGCTTTAAGCTAGAAACTTGAAATTTGGCATACAGGAATGTTTTTGGTGTAGGGTGGGCAATTGCTTAAGGGGGGCAAATGAGGAAAATACAATATTTTTACACAAAAAATTAAAAATTGCCATATGCATACAGGGTGTATTTGAAATAGCGTAGGAAATTTTAACAGGTGATTCTACATGATAAAATATGACAAAAAGTTCCTATAAACATATGTCTAAAAATGCGTCATAAGGGAACTACGCCCCTTTGAAATTGGCTAAAAAAATCGGTTTTTATTTAATTATTTGCAATGTTTGCAATATTGCATGCAATATTTGCATGCACCATGGTGAGACTATTAAATTTTGATCAGGGTGAGGCGACTTAGTTTAGTAACAATCGGTATAGGTGTTATTGGGGTTGACGAAATCAAATCTAATAATTAAAATTTTCTAACTGAGGGGTGATCATTTTTAAGTTTACAGTATTTTCGTGAAAATTGGTATATAGGTTTTTTTTTAAGTCGCCTGAACTGAATATTAAAATGTCACGATCCGAATATTTTATATGGTGTTAAATTTTTTAAAATAATATTGCTTTAATCATAGCGCAAATACAGTCTGGCTTCACGAGATTTGCTTTGGCAAAGTCCGGCTTGTTCTACATTAAATCGGACCCCTTTTCGGTGACCCTTGTCGGTATAACTTAAAACATATGTTTACAAACAAATATAATTTATTGTTAAAATGATCGTTTCAAATGTCATGAATAGTAAATAGCTTGCAAATTGATGAGACTGGAACTCTTTTGTCGTGGTAATTAAATATAGTCGGTGTCTTTAGAAATATTTTGCGCTAAAAGCCTTGTCAAATAAATTTAACTATTGAATTACTTATCATTTTGGAAATCCTATATAAACTGATAAAAAATTCAGGTATTATTTAGTATTACTTAGAGTGTATTCATGTCAATTTCAAAAGTGAAAATGTAGTTTCTGTGAGAAATAATTTTGAGACTTGTAATATCAGACTTAAAAAATAATATTGGACACTTATAAATATTGTTAGTATGAACACTGATAGAAATTTTGACGAATATTAATGAACTTTGAAAAATATTCTGTAAACTATTTAATGACTATACGAAACCAGTTTTAATTCTACACTAAGAAAAATGTGGACAATAAATTGGGCTTGAAAATTATTTTAAATAGTTAGGATTTCAAACATAGAATGTTTTAATTTAGAAGTATTTAATGGAAAACTAATATATAATGGAACTTATAATTTAGGGGCTTTGCATATAAGTAAGGATTGATCTTTCATGTTCTTGAAGAATTTATTCACATTTATTTAATATATTATTCTTAAGTTAAGAAGCAATCGTGTTAATCTGTTCCAAAGCACCATCTCACTAAGCTCCCGAATAAAGTGATACGTTGTTAAGTATATTCTCTGCTCGGGTATACTTTAAATATGATAGAAGATTGGATGGCCAACCTAACTGAGTAAGTTATAATAAAAGATAATTTCTGCTCGGCTATAACCGAATTTTCCACTTCATAACATTTGTAGAAAAATATTTATTAGTAATAAAAAACACTTCACAACAAGAATAAAAAATTATAACTCCACCCATGAGGGACGGGGTTACTTTTCTTGAAAATTGGCGTATTGGGGTTTAAGGTCGCTCAAACTGAATCTTAGAATATTTTTTTCTAAATCCACCCCTTGCAAGGGGTGTCTCTCATGAGACGCGGGGG